>VXBH01002979.1:0-40276 GCA_013400035.1 Rynchops niger | reverse complement strand
TTTTTTTTTTTTTTTAAATACAAAATTGTATGCTCTCCTTATTCTTTCTGTTTATTTAGGAATAATGAGTTACTGGCGTTCTCACCGCTGGGGTTGTCTGACTTCAGAGAGGGCAGTTCCTTTTTTCCTAATCCTGGTAGTGTTAGAGGGTTCCCAAAATGATCTCTGGGAAAAGGTGCTGGAGCAGCTACTGTCCGAGTTCACTTTCCAGTAAGGTGGCAGTGAAAATAGTGTTAAAATGAAAGCTGTCAGGGTTGTAGACAACAGAGAGAAGATATTATATCTGGATTTATTTATTTAATAGGAGGGACGGGCTGTGGCATACTTTTATAAATGAGAACAAAATATAATACAGGTGCAGAAAGGGTTGTGGCATTGTGTTCACATCCCTGCAGACCCTGCTTTCCCATCTTCTCCCGCATTCTGCTAACGCCAAATTCCCTCCTCTGTTTTATTATCATCTGCTTTGCAGGTAGTGCTGCTAGGGCTTCGTGCCCCACCATTCCCTGTGCCCTGTTTCCCACCCCGAGCAGAGCCTGGGTGGGCCTTTCTCTGTGATGTGAGAGAGCACGCAGGGCCTGTAGGTAAGAGCACCCTTCACAGGAGGGTCTGTGCATAGCGTAGTGCTGCTCTTTTTGCCCCAGAACCATGCTTTGGCTGGGCTGGCAGCACATTCAGCTCCCAGGCTGGGTAACTTTCAGCTCTGAAACTGTGGAAGAAATTTTCTTTGTAATCATGGATTCCCCTCTGTCATCATACAAGTGATTCCCACCCTTGCCATTGCCCTCGTAGTCTCCTTCTTAATGCCAGACCAAACACAAAGAAAATGGGCTAGCACTGCTTTTGCCTATCCAGGCAGCTTTGAAGAGTAGTAACGCAGTGCAGGTGGACAAGCATGCCATTGAGGTGCACAGCAGTGTGCGGCCATGCCTCCTGATAGCGCAAAGGGGAACACTCTTGCCTGTCTCAGCAGTTTCCTTATAAAACTGTTTGAGGGCTCCTTTTCTTGGCTGGTTCATACTGTGTAATATAAGCCTCCAAACTAGCCCTTCTTTCTTCCATTTCCCTCCTGATCATCTATCTTGTACAACTTGAAGAAAGACAGGGTGAGAGTAGCTTAAGATACTCTTTGTTCTCTCCCTCTCTCTTTTTTCGGCTTATTCTCCCCTTCCTTTCCTTCTGTCTCATTTGTTTCCCACTTCTCCTCCAGCTCTTTCTTTGTATAGGTGATTGCTTTAAACTTGAATTATGTGGTCAAGATACACTTTAGATATGAGTTAACTTTTAAAGTAAACCATATTGTACCAGTTCTTAAAAAGCCACAATACTTTGTGGCAATATTCCCAAGATATTTATCAATGCAGAAAGTCATTGTTTCTCATTACTTTCAAATATTGCTAGACTGTTCTCAGGGACTGAAATCACTATTTTAAGCTTTTACTTGGAAATGAATGCTTCAGAGCTACTCAATATTTCTATCACTACTGCAGGTATTTTCAGAACAGCTCTCTCTTTTGTTCCTTTACAGTCTCTTCATAAGAAACAGAACAACAGAAAGTTGGTTTTTTTAAAAAAAAATCAGGAAATTAATGAACTTATTTTGTGTCCACAGATTTCTGCTGTTACTGTTAGAAAAATTAAATGTGTTGGTGCTCCATAAAACACAGCAGAAACAAATGAAATTTTTTTAAAATTATGTTTTCAGTAATGTGTTCATCATTCGGATTTAGTATCTGATTTCTCATGTTCCATTTGTGGAGTTGCACTAAAGTCAGATGGTACTGCAAACACTGAGGCTTATTTAGGAAAGCTGCAAATGCCGTGAAAAGTAATGGGGTTCCCACTGGATATGTATAAAATATTCTGAAACCTTTTCCTGAACCTATTTGCTTGACTTCTGTATCCTAATTAGTGGTAATTACTTTTAATAATATAAGAACTAGACCCTTTGGGTTTGGACAAATTAGGCCTTAGTTTTTCATGTGGCTCATACATATGTGTTTTGTATCATCTAAGACAATCTGCCATAACACAGGACAAAACAAGATGTTCTAATTTTTTTATAAATAAAGCTTGCTTTCTTTAAGATAGAAACTGCCAATTGCAGAAATACACACGTTGTTCATAATTTATAAACAATAAACACTCCTTTTGGCAGGCTGCCATGCAGTTCCTTTTCTGCTCAAGGTCTAAACTGTGAATGAGAAATGATGTGAAAGTTACAAATGGTATGGCTAAGGGACCTGGCAGGGTTTGAAGTGATATTGGTGCCAATCCAAATCCGTGTTAGACTCAGTTAGGATAGGCCAGTTCAAAGATGTAATACAACTTACTGGTAGTGACTATATCAATGAAATGTAAAGTGAAATATATAGCAGTCTTATTGCCATGTGGTAATGACAGAACATCATCTATGGCTTTTCTCATTCCTGCCTTGAATAGTGTTGTGGAGAGGCAGATAAGCAGTTATTTGTGCGTCTGGATTTCAAATGGTTCAAACTCCAGTTAGCTTTATGTTTATGAGAGCAATGTTGCATAAAATGAAACGTGGGGGAAAATTATGGGCAGGTTTAGGCATCAGACACGCAATACCTGGCAAACTGTTGGACACTCATTGCTTTGAACCTGCAACTGGCCCTTCTGAAGCAATTTCCTTTCCTTCTCTGGCCTCCTCTGCCCTTTCCTTCTTGTGGCTGTAGCTTGGGATCACGTCTGATGTTATTTCCTTCCTCTCCTGCTTGCCCTGCCAGCATGAAGGGGATACCCTGTCTGAAATGGATACCCCAATCTGCCTTATGTCACGTGAACATCACACTCAGGCTTTTTGTGTGAGTAGTGGGCTGGTTTTCCTGTGTCAGGAATCCCAACACTTATTTCCTCCCACTCCTTGGGGTGTGAGGAGGTGCTAACCATTCAGGCTTTTCTATTTGGCTTTTTCCATGTAGAAAGTAGTCAGATTTGGGGGGGAGGGGGGGAACCTTCTTTTAAAAATGTTTTTGCTTCTTTCAAGTCACGTCACACTACTCTCATAGCCTTCCTGCACCTGAATACTTGCAAGGCTACACTGTTAGAGGTCTGCTATAACAAGAACTAATGCTCTCAATTTTTACTGAGATGGTTGGTTTTAAGTAGGTTCTAGAATTTTCTTGCCTACTCTGAGAGTTTTCCTATAGCCTATCACTACACTATAGTGGTATATTTGTTTGACCTGGTTTTCTGACACTGTACAAAATATGTTCGTCTCCTTAGAGAGAGTATTTACAGTTTAATGAAGTTCATTAATTTAGTGAATTATTTTTAAGTGTTGACTTTAAGTGAATTAAGAATCTGAACATTATTTTTATTCATTTGCAATTTACCATCTCTGTTCAGAATCAGTACATCTTTCAGATGCAGTGTTTGCTACTCTCCCACTTCTGTAACCTAATCTCCTCTTCCTGTATAATTTATATACTGGAATTGTAATTCTCCATTGATTCAAAATCAAAAAGCCCATTGATTTTTGTCGTTCCACTGTTTCAGGAATGGTTTGTTACATTGACTAAAGGCCTAAGCTGAAGCTCACTGAAGTCAATGGAAGTCTTTCAGCTGACTCTTAACGAGCACTGGATCAAATTCTGAAATGCAACTCTTTACACTGAAAAAACAACAGTGAAATTTTTCAGATCATCAGTAGAGGAGTGCTGTAGGGAGAAGACCGAATTTGTGTGTACACACACATTTTCCCTCAGGAATGTTCCCCTAGAATTACAGACAGCAGTATAATAAATCAATTATCTGATTAAACCCAAAATAATTAATATGCAATTATGACAGATGTCAGGTCTATTAATATGTAAATATTCATAAAATACCTGATAAATTGCACATATGCAAGAAGAAATCTTTAAATAAGAACATCCCACTCTGTTTGCCGAACATAAGGGCAGGAAGTTTCTAATTCGGTTGGGGAAAATAGCAACATGTATTTCAAAATGATTTTGTTTTCGTTTATCAAATACACATTCCCAAGAGTGAGCAATGAGCTGTGATGTGTATAAATAAATAAAGTCTTTACGTATCTCGGCACTCCAAAACTTAAAATGTTTACTTAAAATTGGCAGAACTAATATAAATCTGAGAGTCATTCAAGCTATGATAACGTGAAAAAAATTACATATACTTGTTCAGTTAAGAAGTTGCAGTTCTTCAGCAAGCTAACTAGTTTCACTACGTGATTACTCATTATTAGCTACTTGGGTTGATTGGTATTCCCCCATCAATTATTATTTTTTTCATTTATTGATTACTTTGCTAATTGTTAATACATGGCACATTAACTACTCATAACCAGATTTATGCATTAACTACTTTTAAGGTAACCTACACAAATGAACTTATTTTCTGAGTTAACTATTAGTTAATTCCCTTGGTAATGATTCATGAGCTTAGTTATTATTCACTACCTTACAATCATTAGCTAGTCTTCAGTTAATAATTGTATAACTCATTTGTCTGTAAGTTTTTAACTAGATATCTCTTATTAACCATTAAACAACCCCATCGCTAGCATATCAGTTCCAAAACTCAGTTTACCTTTGTCTGGGCTAGTCTCATTGCCATGTAACAGTAAATTAACCCTGCATTTGACAACTTTGTTAAATGTAACAGGCCAATGTCTGAACTTGGACTAAGTTATGTCTCCTTTACTAATGACTATCCTGCTGTCAATATGAAAGTGCTACTCAGGAATGAGTGATACTCTGATTTCGGACAAAATGTGGATATAGTAATTTCTATGACACTTCCTATCTCTTTTTCAAGAGATTCAAGACTGAAGTTTTCCCCTAGCTTTGCTATGGTTGCAGAGGAGATTTCAGATTTGTGGCTAAGTCCAAAAGGAAGAATTTTTTTCAGTCAGAGATAACTTGTTTAAAAAAGTGTGGCAAGACAGATGAATAGGAGGAGCATTGTAAAATCTCCCAGGAAAAAGAGTTTAATGACAACTCTTCTGTGGACATCTTTTTCAACATAGCAGAAAAGGGTAACTCTCATGAGTAATTAAATCCCTTTTTCTCCTGATTTAACAAATTTCATGATTGTATGACTGGAGATACAATGCTGCTTTGAGAAATACTGGTGACAATTTCTTCATTTGCACACTATGGATCTCACATAAAGAGATATAACTAGAACTGGGTAGAGTTTCTCTATTAAAAATTTTCTCTAAGAATACAGAATCTTTTCCAAGAAAGTAGCTATAAAAATTTAGCTTTTACATTATAGAAGATGTAGGCCATAGCAAAAAGTAGTGCAAGTGCCCATAGAGAGAAGATAAATGCTAGGTACCTGTGAGGTACCTAATCTTATGAAGCAATCAGTTGGATTGGTGCAATATAAAATGCGTCACTATTTTTAAATGGCTGTATTTTTCTTTAATAATTTTCCTCTCCACAAACACTTTCCTCGTATTTTCTTCTAATTTCTTGTGGAAAAGAATGTTGCAATTACATTTTCTCTAAAGAGATAGATGTTTTGGAGAGTCTAACGTTTTTCATCAAACTCCACACACAGATTCAGACTGTTACTGGGAATATAGCTTAAATGTTTTCACATATTAATATGATATTTTGAAATCCACTATTTAACATTTTACTTGAGACCTTTTAATCAAGCCTTTGAAAACTGTAAGTTACTCCATGGAGTACAAAAGAAGGTTTATCTGAGAAGAAAGCAAGTGGAACATAAGTCTGAGATCTTCCCATATCACAGATGGGTTGCCTAATCCGTCTACCTGAAAAAAATGATGCATTTTAAATTTTCTTTTGGTGAGGTGAGCATTTGAAAATAGAAGTTAAGAAGCTGAGTTCTTAACAGTGGCATTGCAGAGCCAGTGCAGTTTCAAAACACTGGTATTTATATTAAAGTTGGGGTTTTTTTCTAACTTTTTGGACAAGAGAATATGCTTCAAATGGAGTAAATATAGAATGGTTTGAGTTGGAAGGGACCTTAAAAATCACCCAGTTCCAAACCCCCTGCCATGGGCAGGGACACCTCCCACTAGACCGGGCTGCTCAAAGCCCCATCCAGCCTGGCCTTGAACACCTCCAGGGATGGGGCATCCACAGCTTCCCTGGGCAACCTGTTCCAGTGTCTAACCACCTTCATAGTAAAGAATTTCTTCCCAATATCTAATCTAAATCTATCCTTTTTCAGTTTAAAATTGTTACACCTTGTCCTATTACTTCTCTCCCTGATAAAGAGTGTCTGTCCCCACCTCCAGTCTTTCCTGTAGGCCTCCTTTGAGTACTGGAAGGCTGCTACAAGGTCTCCCTGGAGCCTTCTCTTCTCCAGGCTGAACAGCCCCAGCTCTCTCAGCCTGTCTTCATAGGAGAGGTGCTTCAGCCCGTGGATAATCTTTGTGGCCCTCCTCTGTACTCACTCCAACGGGTCCATGTCCTTCTTATGTTGGAGGTCCCAGAGCTGGATGCAGTAGTCCAGGTGCGGTCTCACCAGAGCAGAGCAGAGGGACAGAATCATCTCCCTTGACCTGCTGGTCATGCTGCTTTTGATGCAGCCCAGGATACAGTTGGCTTTCTGTGCTGTGAGCATATGTTGCCGGCTAATGTTGAGCTTCTCATCCACCAACATGCCCAAGTGCTTCTCCTCAGGGCTGTTCTCAATGTGTTCTCTGCCCAGACTATGTTTGTGCTTGGGATTGCCCCGATGCACGTGCAGGACCTAGCACTGGTCCTTGTTGAACTTCATAAGGGTTGCACAGGCCCACCTCTCAAGCCTGTCCAGGTTCCTCTGGATGGCATCCCTCCCCTCCAGCGTGTTGGCTGCACTACACAGCCTGGTGTTGGTAAACTTGCTAGAGGGTGAANGATACAGTTGGCTTTCTGTGCTGTGAGCATATGTTGCCGGCTAATGTTGAGCTTCTCATCCACCAACATGCCCAAGTGCTTCTCCTCAGGGCTGTTCTCAATGTGTTCTCTGCCCAGACTATGTTTGTGCTTGGGATTGCCCCGATGCATGTGCAGGACCTAGCACTGGTCCTTGTTGAACTTCATAAGGGTTGCACAGGCCCACCTCTCAAGCCTGTCCAGGTTCCTCTGGATGGCATCCCTCCCCTCCAGCGTGTTGGCTGCACTACACAGCCTGGTGTTGGTAAACTTGCTAGAGGGTGAACTCACTGTCCATGTTGCCAACAAAGATGTTGAACAGCACTGGTCCCAGGACCAACATCAGAGGAAAGCTGCTTGTCACTGGTGACCCCTTGGACATCGAGCTGTTGACTGCAATCCTTTGAGTGTAGCCATCCAGACAAATGCTTATCCACCGAGTGGTCCATCCATCAAATTAATGTCTCTCCAATTTAGATACCAGGATGCCATGCGGGACAGTGTCAAATAAATGCTTTGCACGAGTCCAGGTAGATGACATCAGTTGCTCTTCCCTTATCCACCAGTGCTTTAACACCATTGTAGAAGGTCACCAGATTTGTCAGGCACAATTTGCCCTTAGTGAAGCCATGTTGGCTGTCACAAATCACCTCCTTATTTTCCATGTGCCTTAGCAGAGTTTCCAGGAGGATCTGCTCTATGATCTTGCTGGGCACAGAGGTGAGCCTGACTGGCCTGTAGTTTCCCAGGTCTTCCTTTTTTCCCTTTTTAAAAATGGGGGTTATGTTTCCCCTTTTCCAGTCAGCAGGAACTTTACTGGACTGCCACAACTTCTCAGACGTGATGGATAGTGGCTTAACAACTTCATACACCAGTTCCCTCAGGACCTGCAGATGAATCTCATCAAGTCCCATGGACTTGTATGCCTTCAGGTTCCTTAGATGGTCTCAGACCTCGTCTTCTCCTACAGTGGGCAGTACCTCATTCTCCCAGTCCCTGCCTTTGCCTTTTGTTACTTGGGTGGTGTGGCTAGAGCAGTTGCTGGTGACGACGGAGGCAAAAAAGTCATTAAGTACTTCAGCCATCTCCATATCCCGGGTGACCAGGTGTCCTGTTTCCTTCCAGAGAGGGCCTGCATTTTCCCTACTTGTTATCACTGACAGATAGAAGTTTTTCTTGTTGCCCTTGATGTCCCTGGCCAGATTTAAATCTATCAGGGTGTTAGCTTTCCTAACCTGATCCCTGGCTGCTCAGACAATTTGTCTGTATTCCTCTCAGGCTACCTGTCCTTGCTTCCATCCCCTGTAGGCTTCCTTTTTGAGTTTGAGTTTCTCCAGGAGCAAGAAATTACTTTCATGGCCTTAAAGAAACTTCTTTTCAAAGGTAGAACAAACTATGAAATTAGATGATAACAAGGTTGAAATATATACATTTAATACCTTCCTGGCAAAGCTCTGGGTGAATAATAGTCAGAAGAAACCTGTCTTAAGATAGCCAATATAGCTATCAGAATATATATTATTAAAAAAACAAACAAACAAACAAAAACCCAAAACCCCACCAAAAAACTAAACAAGTCAGAAGCTAATGAAACTACTTTATGAAGAATAAATCCATAAACACCCCTATGGGCAAAAAAGATTTTTGTAAAGGGAAATATAAACAGGGGAAGTGAATAAACAGATGAAAATTTGAAGAGGGAGGTGAATTCCATCTGTCGACAAATACTTCAAAAGGCAAACTAAAAACAATTTGTTAATATTAAAACCAATTTGGTAGGGATGTAGCCAATACTTTGTTGCATTTGTTCTTTTGTTATTTGCAAGTTGTCTGCAAGCAGCTCCTCAATATTTCACCATGCAATTTTTTATTTTCTAGTGAACCCAGTTTTCTTTCAAAAAAAGTAATTTCAAATTTTTTGTGACATGTTTTTGATATTGTCAAGTTATCTGACTCCATGGAAAAAGCTTAGCACTTGGACAAGAAGATTGTACTCACGTGTCAAAAAAGAAAATGCCATGAAACTCCATTCAAGGGAAATAGGAGCTACTCATTGTTAAGATAAGCATTTCTTGTTACTAGCTTAGCCTAGCTGATATTTCAGGACCAACTTGCTGTACCTACTGCGCTTTTACAACTCAAACTTATCTGCCACTATTTCAGTATCTTACCTCTGGTAATGAGTCTCCCCATGCCATCCTAAAATGTCATGCTTTGTACTAAGCTACGGTGTTTCCAAGCAAACAAATCTCCTCACAGCTTTGATGCCATAGACTGAGTGCCCATAGCGCGTTATTCTTTCTTTATGGATTCTTTTCCCTCACGTGATGTAAAGCATTAAACAGTTTCCCCAATGTGTACTGGAAAATGTAGCCATAATGTGTTGGTCTTGCTTTCCAAGTTCAAGGAGATGGACAAAGTGGCATTTCAGTATTGTCACGGGCAAGGACTGTACCTAAATGAGGAATTAAGCCTATCTAGGTTTGTGTTATTCATACCTTTCTAAATGTTGTTTGTTTCTGCAAACAGGTTTCTCTAGTACGCTATTGCACTAGATTATGTAATGTATCTAACCATCTGCAGTTAAAATATCTAGCAATATTTTCAGCTCTTCATTTTAGTGTTATCTCCTAGGCTTTATACATAGCTTAGGAACCAATAATTTGTTTATCTCACTATTTATTGCTTTATTTAATGGTTGAAAAAAGAAACATATCAGTCAAATCCAAGTGAAATGATTTCTGAGGTTACAATATCATAAGAGTTTAGTACTGAGTGTTGTTTTTACTGGTAATACAGAACTACCATTATTGATATTATTACTGACTGCAGAATGCTTTTTGTGAAAATTAAGACATTCATATTATGACTTTTGAGTCCTTGGTTTCATATCTGATCTAACTGAAAAGTGTAACTTGCATGATACATGCCTCTAAAAACAATAAGATGATAAAAACAATTCTGGACTATAATGTTTCTCCTATTCATTTCAAGGAACAATAAGAGAAATATTATTTACTTTGTTACATAGGATGTTTATAGGAATAAAAACAAGATGAGGAATTATTATTTATATTATTTATGTGTATTACATGTAGATTTCTGTTGGCTGTACATTGAAGCAGGTTCAGAATTATACTTTTTTTCATATTTGGTTTGTCTAAACTTACAGCTATAATGGAAGAAAGAGCACTAAACTGAGTGGTATAACTGATGACATTTCCTTGTTAATTAGCTGCATCTGGAATGGTGGACTTCTATGAAACTGAGTACATACAGCTGTTGTTAGCAAGTCTGAAAATATTCAGCTTCTAAAAATGTATCACTTCAGTAAAAGTAAGAGAGGTTCGGGTCAATTAAGCTAGAAAGCTTTTGTATATCCAGTCATAGTCAAATAGGTAAAACAAAGTGCCTGGCACCAATGGCTAGACATGAAAGTCAGAAAGAAAAGCCATTGTATATGATTATTCTGATTGAACTTTGTTGCAAACCAGACTATAGAGAAATATATTTTTGTACTAAGAGGAATTATTTTGATAATTAGTCCATTATTTACTTTACTTTTTGGACTTGTCTGCGGACCGATTAGACAAATATTGGTGACGATTGTTTAAAGATTTTGAAAAGATTCAAGTCAAAACTAAACATAGAGATTGGTCTAATATATATATGGCTGTAAGCTGCATTTATTGAAGACTGCTAACACTACATTTTGTTATTATGAGATATGGGAGTAGAAGAGATAATATGTTCCACTTTGGATTGCAAATCTGAGAGCCAGACTTGAACTAAAAGATGCTGTTAGTTAATCCAGTTGTAAGTGGGTATCTGATGTTTTGTGCTTAAGAGTTCAACAAATATATTTTTTGAATAAGATCAAAGCAATACTGAAATGGTTGGGTAGCATGAAATTATATAGATGTCCCAAATGTTTCCCAAAAATATTTTCTTCGGGGGTGGGGCAAACATGTTCAATTAAATTAAGATATGTTTTCATTTTATTCTTTGTAAGGTAGAACTCTGATTTACTACTTCAAATAAGTGGTAGTTTTCTAGATGCAACTCTTAAAAAATAACCGAACTACAATTTTCCTTGATTTATTATTTCTTATAATATAGAAAACTGTGAATAATTTTATTAAACTTAAAGGATTTTAAAAATATAAATGGGAGTTATACTTTTCAATATTCTTCTCACATACTTTACTACAACCTTTTCTTGGTTTTCTTTTTTAGGAGGAAAAAAAAGTCTTTCTAACCTGAAACAGATCGTTTTGTCTGTATGGGATCTTGTGTAGATTTGATTAACACTACACTGTCAAGTCTTTAGGGTTAGGGCAGATTGTATTAGAAGCATGACAAGTAGTTAATGAATTTGCATTGACTAATCCATACAAAGCTAAAGATTTTTCTGTCAGGATTAATGTCCAAAAAGAGTAGGACGCACTATTTGATACATTATCTTACACTGAATCATACTGTTATTGGACACAAGATTAAGGAGCTATGTTATTTCGTCTCCTTCCATAGATATACAACTGTTTTTTGGTATGACACTGATGTATAGTCATTGCATTAAGAATTCATTTAATCATCGGTAATGTCCCGTTGTAATTCCAGTGTATATGGTATGTGTACTTGCAGTAACTGGATAAGTACTGAGTCTTGCAAATGTTCACCTTACAATATTTCCTGCTGTGTGGCCATTCAGAATGCAGCATGGAGTCAGAGACGCATGTTCCAAATTTTGATGTATGCCTTCAGTTTGAACCGAACTGTCAGAAGACCTGGTGATGAAAAATATTTTAAGCTTTCAGATGCTGTCTAGATATATTGTGATCAAAAGAGTTGCTGTTTCTTAAAAATTTAGTGGCCTAAGTGAAATGAATACTCAATGACCCTGTGATATTTCAGGAGGTGGAATTTGGTGAAAAGAGTTGCTGGAATGATTTTCCAGGGAAGTTAGGCATGAGAGTCTTGTCAGAAATGGTATGAAGAGACAGAGTAAACTCATGTTTCTGAAGGAGAGAAAGGGATTGAGAAAGATGTCTTATCAATTTTTGAATAAAATTCTGGAGAGTATGCAAAATACTCTGTGAAGTGAAGAAAGTGTAGCATCCTTCTCATAAGGGGTGTCCATGTAATGCTGGTAAAGAAATTACAGTCCACAACAACAGCACAGGAGGGGAGAAACAGAGCAAGGTATTCCCTTTGAGCAGTTTTTTCTTTATTTTAAAATGTGATTGTTTTGTTTAGGACTAAACCAAATAAATGACAACCTGAGGCATTTGTGCTAGTTATGTTTCTGAGAGAACGGTGAGAAAAATTGTATCATGAATATGCGTTGAATAAGATTATTTTTAAAAAATGTCATGCAAATTCTTAGTTGACGTCTTCAGTAGCTGCAGTTGTCTGTTTTACATATAGGAATGGCTACATAAACAAAGCAAAATTCCTCAGAAATGAAACAGTGAATGCTCTGTTCAAAATATGTTAAAATTAAATAGCAAGGGAAACTATCCATGGGGAAAAAATAGCGAAACACATTTCTTAGCAAGGAAACAGGTGATTTGGTTATTTTTTTTTGTTAAATTTAGAAGCTAGTAGCTTGATCATTAAAAAAAAAAAAGTCCTAAGGAGAAACATGAATTATATAGATTTTGAAATAACTTAATATTCAGAATCAAGGCTTTAGGTTTATGGTAGTTAAATGAAAAAGGTAGTTCAGAGAAGACTATGAAAAAAGCTTGTCAAATTATTCCAGATGTAGAAAGACGAGCAGTTATTCTTTCTTTCTTCAAATATGAAACCAAAGTTGCATCAAGTGAAAGTAGTGGGTATAAACAAAAGTATTTTCTACTCATAAAGCAAACTTAAGTTGTGGAATTTCTTTCCCAGAAGCTGTTGTGACAGCTCAAACTACATACGGCTTTTAAAAACTACCTGACAGCATGAAAGAGAAGTCCTTCAAATGCTGTGAGGTCCGAAGATGATACCTCTAGCTCAGGGATTTGTTGGAGGCTGGATGAATGTGATGGAAAGATGTTTAAGTGCTTTGCATTATTTCATGAGAACTGGTAGTAGACAGAAATTATTCAATTATGAGTCCAGTTCTCTCTCCCTCTGACATCTAAAAGAGCAGGTTCAGATCCTACGAAAGAATATCTGTAATCAAGTCCTCTTGTTTTGTCTTGTTTTCCCCTTTTAGGAAATAGCTACAACTTTTAGCTCAACTATTTAAGTTGCTCTTTGGGAGATGTTTTGTTGTCTGAGGCACAGGTCTAGTTTACTGTATATATGAAGTCGTCGCACAGGAAACGTCTGGCAACATCTAAAAAGCTTGAGTAGGCTCAGTGCTGCTTAAAAGTATCCAGAAGAATAATATGATAATATAAAGGCTAAAAATTAGTTCATGAATAATATTGGCCTATAAGATAAGAGCAATGGAAGGTTGTAAATTAATATTTAGGGCACATCCTTCAAAAGTGGAGAATACTAAATGTGATTTACCTTGCCAGTAAAGCTGCTGGCTCTGTGGATTACATTCATCATTAGCACTTATTATAGCCATCTCAAGATGAATGTCACAGGCTGACACCAACCATTCGGTTCCTGAGGTGAATATGATCATAACACTTCTTGTAAATAGTACTCATTCATGTCTCCAGCCTTCTTATTTTTGATCAAGTCCCTGCTGTAAATACCAGTTGCCTACTTCTGTGCCACATGGTACATCACAGCGCATTTAAGTGTTGTATTTAAGTGCTTTCATAGCTGCTGCAGATTTTTTTTTATCTGCGTACAGATCTCTGTAACATAGATAAATCAAATGGTAACTGTCTCTTCAGAGAGAACTTCACCACTCCCACCGCTCAAGAGCCTCCTTAGGCTCTATTATATCTGCGTGCTCCTCAGTTTCCTATTTGAGACCTTGGAATTCATCCATGTCAAATGTTGTCTGTCTTTATATTATCTAAATGTTAGGGAGTTATGTTTTTTTTTTTTAACTGTGTTTCTCCCGTATACATATACATTTTTTGTTTAAAACATGTTTACTCTGTGTCAGTCAATGTCTATTATGTGGCGCAGACTGTTTAAGTATAATTTTGTATTAATAAACACATGAAAAGAATCTGGCTTTCCCACGTGGAAGGCCATTATCACATGCTTTAAAGACAAATATGCATTCATACAGCTTATACTATTGTGGTTTTTGATGTGTTTTTGTAATTTTTTTCCCCTCTAGTTAATCAAGCAGTAAGAAAACAGGGAAGCCTGGCTTAGATATCATGATACTGCAAAAATGCAACTGAAAAACTCCTTTGTCACGTTATTTCCCACCACCAGGTATGGTGCAGCGGAAGGGAAGAGTACCAGCTTGCTTCACAGCTCTTGTCTGCAGCTGCTTTACTTCTCAAGGTAATCAGTATCTGTTTAGTCCCACAGATCAATGGCTATAACACAGTTGTAAACACAGGGACAGATGGCTGCAGATATTTTAAGTTCTTATTAGATCCTATTTAAATAGGGCAAGGCAATGCAATTCTACCCCAAACTGCATTTGTTCTCTACTTTCAGTCATTGCAAACACTTGTTAGCTGGCCTATCACTATGAGCCACGTTAAAAACGTAGCAATGCAGAATGCAATCAGATGGGGTTCAATAAATAAAAAGCCCCACATTATCACATCTTGCGGCTTTGCAGGTTGCTTTTTCATTAGAAAAAAAAATCTTTACTAGGAGCTTGGAGAATCTGCTTGCAGGCTTTTATCAATAGCTTAGACAAAGCTATAGCTGACGGAATCTACTGTTTGCCATAGTCTGCTTTGCAAAGAAGCATGGGCAGTTCTTATCATGGAAGCAGTGGTGTTCATCAACATAAAAATACTAGAAACCTTCCTAAAAAATGTTTCTTTGCTGTTCTTACTTACTAGTTGCACACTGTGCCAGATAAGCGCTATAGAGGTTTCGGTCTGTTGTACATAGGAGGAAACTACAAACTTGTAACATGTAATGAGTTACAAAATGATTCATTACTGCAGAGTTACTCTGTGTTTCGGAGTTCTCATGAAGTCGTATGCTTGCATAGCAGCTCTCTGCGAGTTTTTGCAGAAGTATGCATTTGGCAACAAGGATTGTGTGAAGAGAGGCATGCAAGAAAAAGTTTCAAGGTCCTTTAAAAGCTAATGGATGGGGTTTTTTCTGTTTTCAAACATATACCAAAATAATTTTCTCATCTTGTTAAAGAATGCCTGATACTGCCTTGGTCAGTACAATACTGATCTCTTAAAACTTTTGCATTGTAAGTGTCTGTGTACTTGTGGACGTGCAAGCACACACACACTGCATGTGTTAAATGTACTGCAATATTTTCTGTCAACATGCCCATCAGAAGAAAAGTGTTAGAGCTGCCATTGAATGGGAGGCTGGTCTGGATAACCTCCAGAGATCTCTTCCAACCAACATGTCTAAAATCAGTCTCTTGGTCACTCTTCAGGAAGCGCTAAATACTGTCAGACTAGAATTGATTTAAGACTGTCGTAAGGTCAGAGGCAGACAATTCTGTGGGCATTTTAAACCATTCAAGCACATTAACAAGCAACAGTCTACACACTAAGAATTCTTGTCTTTCCTGGGTATTTATTTAGCTAATGGGTCTCCACAATGGCATCCAAGTGGCACTGATCAATCAAGTGCGTGGCTGTCTACATTTCTGAGACTTGCTTTAAAGTTATGTAAGGACTTTAGGCTAGGCCCTACTGCTTGTGTTTTCATGGATTAGTGTCTCCGAGCACTGTTATTTTGCAAATGAAAGAATCCTGCATTTACACAAATACAGAATTTTGGAAAGCAAACTTCGTAATGCTGTGACTAAGGATTGAGGCAAAGGAGGGTGAAGGAGAGAGAATTTTATCTTCATTGTGTGACAATAAAGCTACTGAGAATAAAATTCAAGAAATTTGCTTGATTCAAATGGGAATAGTGAAGGACTATTTTTTTTTTTTTTAATTATGTGTTGTGAGGCTGTTTTCATAGTTCAGTGAAGCTCTTATTTTGCGATTAAATAGCATCATTGTCAGTATACTAATTCATTAATATCATCAAAGAGTGGGCTAAATTCTGTTGGCTCAAAACCTCTTAGAAGGATTTTAAGAGAACTGGTCTTGGTTTCCTTTTTTTTGGTTTCACTTTGCTTCTAAGGAGTTTTATTTCTGGTTTTTATATAATGACTTGCTGAGGACATTTGAATATAGCATACATTCACTAGCAGTGGTGTACAGTATAGCATGGCAGAGAGAATGCACGCAAAGATACTGGTAGAAAATAATTACATGGATTTCATCACTTGACATCAAACTGTAATGAATCTAGCAAAAACTCCATTGTAGGTCTTACTAGATTTTAGACACATCATAGCTATGTTCACGAGAATAGAAGAGGATTGCATAATAATGCTGTATAAGGAGGCTGTTTTATTAAAGAATGAGAAATTTTAAAGTGAGTATTTATGTGTGGGGGCTTGCAGTATTATTTTACTGTATAAAACTAGGGGATTTTTTTTTCAGAGCTAAGTGACCATGCTTACTTATACATTTTAATTGTGTGCCCTTTCCTCTACTTGCACATTGTGAAAATATGGTATTGCTAATTTAGGCTGAGATTTTTTTGCTGCATATAACTTGCCATACTTAATGTGGATGAACCAATGCAAAAGAAAGCTGTTGTAATTGCGTGTTCCTTTCCTGTTGTGATTTCAGTTTCAGAGTTGTATGAAAGTCATAATCCCAAACGCTTAAAATCACCGCCTCTCACTTTGTGTACCTCTCCATCATGTAGCTATAGAATGAAGATTCCATTTTCTTTTGGTTAGACTCAGGTTTTTAAACTCTAATTGACTTCAGCGGAAGTTTGTAGAGATAGTACACAATTCAAACCAAGAAAAAAGTGAAAAGATTTATTTTCTAATGGAAGTCTATATTACTGACATGTATGTGAATTTATACTTTTACATACAAACATGTAACTCAGATTGGTTGTTCTGGTACTGTCTGAATAGTGATTCAAAAGGGGAATGTATTTCTCTTGGTCCATCAAGGGCGTTTGCTGCTGCTCTTCATCAGTTCACACAAACTGCCAAAGCCAATGTCTGCCTTGCCCTCCTTACATCTAATGCACTTTCTCTCTAAACTCTGGGGATTACACCAAGCTTTTATAACTGGCAGCATGGCATAGCAAAGGAGGAAGGCAAGGGGAGAAAAAAAGATATTAAAGCTTCTTACTAGGACACCAGAACCATCACTCATCATCAGAGCTGTCCTTGTGAAATGGTGATCCTTCTAACAGCCCTTGGAAAGTCATACTTTGCCACTAAATGGAAAACAACAATTATGCTCTGATGGATGATCAAGATTACGGTATTTCTTATTCTCAATTTTTACAGTTTCAAATAAATGTCTGCCTTGTTTCCTGCTGTCTTGCAGCTCCCAAAGAGTACATTCACACGAGTGAAGGCCTTATGAATGCTCACAGATTTACTAGACTAACTATCTGTGTTATGTCTTTTTCTACGACCATGAGAAGTCAATATTTCATTTACATCTCTTTACTTTGAAACCACAATCTCCTTCATTCTCTCCATTTTCTGAATTTTTGAATCAGGGTAGAGTTTTCCAGCGTGCTTATTTACCTGTGAACAAACTCCTTTGTCTTATCATAATGGTTTTTCTTTTTAAGGTTTCAGTCATGCTTATAAGCCACAACTGATGCTTCTGCTCTTGTTTCATGACTTAAGTCCTTCTTGGAAACAGTAATATATCTTGACGATACTTTCCTCATAGAGACCAATTACTAAAGTTCCTTCTACACACCCACAGTTTTCTATTCTCTAGACCATCCTATTCCTTTGACATTTCCCTGCCTAGAGTTTACTGACTGCTCAAGGAAAAAATTGTCAAGGTGTAGATATACGAATACCGTACGTTTAGTTTTCAGGTCCTGCATATATTTTTGAGGGACTAGACTAAATTCATAGATGGGTATAGGCTGTGTGATACAGTTATTTATTAATCCTTAGGTGCCTCCTTCTTAGACTGGTTTTAAGAGCCTTAATGAGATCTCTAAATTTTGTATTGAATGCATGGGAAACATTAGGAATCATCATGGCACCTGTAGCAGATACCCTACAGAATGGGAACGTAAGGGTGTAGGAAATTCAGAAGACAGGAGTGCCTGATTTACATGGAGATATGCATCTCCATAAGGAGTATGTGTATCTTCCTAAAGATACACATATCTCCATAATGAATGCAGAGTCTTAAATCCTTTCTGGGTTGTAGAGGAAGAGCATGCTTTTAAAATTATATGTATCCCAAACAGAGGAGTTATAGTTTCAAACCTACTCTTTCCACCTCCACAGAGTTTACTGGTTCCTTACCAGAATGTCCCAGTCCTTGGTCCTGCATAGGATTTTCTAGCCTGTAGGAACCCTCCTGGCCTTAAGGATACACCATCCGTTTTGCATAAAAGAATTACAGATTCATTGGTGGACTAAGAGAACATGATCCTTCATCCCTGAGGCTTAGTGGTCACAGAAGGTGTCCCTGCCTCTCTGCAGGGACTATCCTGTACGGTGTGCAGGTGAAGAATTTTTTCTTTGCTGATTGTTATGAAAAGTAGTCAGTTGTGAAAAACTAAAACAAGGCCATGGATGGAAGCCTTGGTGGTTCTCTTTTTATTAATTTGTTAAACTATGTAATTCCACAAACCAAAGAAACTGTGATACAACCAATGACTGTAAAAATGCATTTTTTTTTTTCCCCTCAAGGAGATCCCCTTTGTAGGTGTGATCTACAGAGCAATCCAGCTATCAGATTTTGCATCTTAAATATTCCATGGGTTCAGATGAATTGGCTGTAGCTGCAATGGTGGTAGCTTGCAATTACTCTGTTTGCATTTATAAAATCATAGTGTATTGAAAAACAATATACTTACACCATATTTGAAGCTTTTTCCTGTCTTTTTTTTCCAATTAGTATTTTTTTAAAGGCATCAGTTAACATCTCATTATAAACATTTAAACGAGGATCAAAAAAATATGTAATGACATGGAATTAGGATTTCTGTGTGAGCAGGGCATGACTTTAAAATGTCAATGCTTATTCAGAATGAGTTTTGAGCACCATGCAGAACTGATTGTAGGACAGGAAAGACTGGTGGGACTTGCAGATCTGAAGTGGTGCAGTAATATGACAGGAAATAAGCACAAGTTAATATGAACTCTACCGATTTCTGTCAAGCAGGTGGTAATTTTTCTCTTTCAGTATTGTAACAACCTTTTGCAAGTCTAGATTTGATGGTGGTGATTTCCTTTTTATTCACTAGTTTTACATCAGTAAAACCAGGTTGGTTTCAATGGAATATCTCCCGATTTACATTAATGAAAGACAGAAGACTAATTTAGTATGCAAAATAAATTTCACACACTACTTTTCACTTTCCTGTTTTTGCTGTTTATTCTATGTGGTATATTGTCTTTTTCAGTAATGTTTAAAACTTCTTGTTTTATCCTTACACGTGTATTTATCGACAGATGTCTCATTTGTTCAGAGGCACTGGGAAAATAGCTAGAAGATTTCTATTCCTAAAAGTCCTTTCAGTTTCCCTTTCCCACAAATGGTTAAAAACATAAGCAAGAATGAATAAGAATAAAATGTTAAAGAAGATATGGTCTCTCAATATTTCCAACATGGAGCTGTTAGATCCACATCAGATCACGCTTCTTTATGAATAGCCAGTACAGTCTGTCTGCTGCCATGAGATCATGTATTGAGAATTTTTTAATATCGATTCTTTAAAAGTCTGTGCTGCTACACAGATTTCTATTTCTTCTTGCCTAGTAAACAGTATCCATTTTCTCCTTATATTGCAGATCACTTTTGGTTACTTTATTGACTTCATGCCTTTATCAGAATCAGCACAGCTTTTAACGTAACTAGTAAGCCTGTCATTAGAGACTTGATGGAAGCCTTCCTCAAATTGTAAATAAATTATACTTTATGTACAGCCATTATCGTCTTTCTCTAGGGGTTTCAATGGCTCCAAGCTTTTGTGGTATAGACCATATCCCTTTAGGCAAGATATCCCTTCAGGATATTTCCCTTCAGGCATGATATGCTGGTTCTAGTCATTACAATATTACTTTGATTATTCTCTAAATTACCCCACATTACTCTACATTTTCTTTGCTTTTCTCATTACATATGTAAACATTGTGTGTCTTGTGTTTTCAGTCATCCTTCCATTCAACTCTTTAATATACAGCTTCTCTCAGTATTTTTGCCTGGATTAAAAAAAAAAAAAAGCCATGTTTCTAGCTATGTATGTTAAGCTTAAAAATACAGGGAAATCGGAATATGGTTTGTTATTTAATTTAGTGTGCCTAAATAACTAATTAGCCAAAATAGCACATTAAAAGGCATCTTTATGGCTCTGTTGGGAAGCATTATGAATAAGGCCTTGCTCTATATCTTGATTGTCAACTGACCTGGGCTCTGTCAAAGATATAATAAGAGGAATGAATTCCAGAGGTGAAGGGCTTTTGCTGAGAATTTCCTGTCAACATCCACTGACATTTTTGTTTAGAGACTCAAGTGTTCCAGCTGACCTCAGCTGTCGTGGTGGAACACAAGGGGAGAAGTAGGTTACTTAATTGCAGTCATTCAAAACCTTAGCGATGCTTAACAAGTTCTCTGTTATGATTCCCATTGGGTTACGTGATTTCATGGACATGAATGCTATTGTCCTTTACATCACGTCCTATGGGACCATATGAGGATTTATTATGGAGAGTAAAATTTGTACAACAGCATCTTAAGCTGACATATTCATAAAGTTCTTACGACCTTAATGACTTCATTTTTAGTTCTATTTAATGTAAGAGTTATGCCCCTAGTATACACATGTAACAGATAAATTTCTGTCAGTACCAGTCTGTAATTTCTCCGCTGTTTTTAACAGAACTCTTGAAGATTCACAGAAATTTGAGTCTCCATTTAAAAAGCTCTTCTTTCTTCAGTGCCTATAACAGTCGAAAGAGCATTTATGACTGTCAAGTGTTGTTCTTGTCATCACTTTTCATAAGCCCATAGGTTAATCTTCATTCCCAGCAATCTTTTCACTCACTGTCTGCATATAGCTTATATTCTATTTCCACAGAAGACATTACCCTTGCATTTGAATCCAAAGAACACATGAAAACAGGTTCTCTGGTAAATTTCCTCTTCCTTTGGAGGACTTCAGGTTTTATAAAATTCACTGGAACTACCATTTTTCTGTGAAACAAATTAATAAAATAGTTGCTCCTGTACATTTATTTCCCCCACTCCTCTCCCCCCCCCCAAAGCTCGATAGTGTTGAAATTTCTCAGGAGCATTAGCCATACTTTAAGGAAGAAACCTGGCACCGTATGGAATCTCAACATTATCATTGTAATGATGACTGACTCCCACTTTGAATGTCAGACCACGCAGCTCATAACATTTTAATAATAACAGCTATTTATTGAGATATATCTTTCCTTGTCGTTGCATGGACAGTGAGTAAGCAGCAGTGGTGGTCATGAAAACTAAGTCCCAGTTAATCCATGAGATTCTCCTTGAACCATTGCAGTAGCTGGTAGAGTTTCTGCTCTAAGCAAAGCTAGAAGCTGTGAAGGATGATGATATACTTTGATAATCATCAGAGATTTCTATATGTCATCCCTTTATTTTTTGTTTATTAGTTTATATTACCTTTATGTGGCTACATCCAGGATGCTGACAGGCTAAATTATGTCATCCTAACAATGTCGGAATTGATCAGGTATGACTTTTCCATGCTTTTTCAGCGAAGCAACAAATCTTTCCTTTTGAACCTTAAGGTATATTCTGCCAGGACAAAGGAAATGTTTGCTTTAGTCCTTATGATTCTTAAAGAACAATTTTTTGAGGTGTTTGAAGTGGCTACATGTAGCATCTTACTACCTTTTATTAGACACTGTGTAGTTAGTATGTCATTTGGGTCGAATATCAAGTTGATGAGAGCCTTCAGTCTCTGTTTGCCTGGTGCTGTCACTACCGACTTGAGGAAATTTTATTTGCCACGTGGACACATACTTGACAAGAAAATAAGGTCACTTACCATAAAGCGGTTCTTTGAGATGTTGCAGTACCTATATCTCTTCAGTTCTGCCCACACTGTGCAGAAGCAGGAGCAAGGAGCTCTGACTTGAGACAGAACTGTGAAAAAGTAAAGAATAATAAAGTAAAGGCTCTTGATGCCTTCCTGTGGAACCTAATATCTTTAAGCAAATGTATAGTTCTGAAGAACACTATTAGTTTTAAAAACAGCATTTCTCCCAGTCAGGCCTTTTGTTCTCTTTGAGTCACAATTTTTGTGGAATTTGCAAGTACATTTGTGAGGTTTGTCAAATTTAATTTATGGGGCCAAAAAATTCAAATCTTACACTTGGGGGATTTTTTGCTAAGACTATTTAAATGTCCAAAGTCAGTTCAAGCTTTTAAAGAAAGCATATGCTTATATCCTCAAATCCTGCCTTCAAAATTAAGCACTTTTGCTTTACGCTGAACAACTAATTCTAGATTTAGACAACAGAGGTCTGTAGTTTTAGTCTCCGTGACCTTTGTTGTTTGTAAAATAGGTTGTCACCCTTAAAGTGTTGGTTGTGGCTTTGGAGGAATTATGTACTACAGATTTTTTTATTATTATTTTTGAATAGCAGCATTGCTTGAAAAATAACTTTTAAATAGGCATAGGTAAAGCATCATGCCAAAAGACATATTGTTCACAAGATTCTTCTCCAATAGGCATCCTTGAAAACTTCCTTTGTTTTTTAGTTTCTGTTAGATCTACAGTGGGATAGTTCAGTAGTAATTGCAATCTTTATTTATACAAAAATGTCAGAAAAGGTATATTTCTTTTCTCAATAATTCTAGTTGGTGAGGGCACCGTCTGAATTAAAATTAAAATATTGTCTCCTGATAGAGACAGTAATTGTCATCACTGATGATTATGAACTACCCAGAAAAGTTCCTGCTTAACAGTCAGGAAATGACTCAATTTTGATGTCATCTGTGCTTGTTAGAAACCTGAAAGAAAGGCCTCTTCTTTTTTGTCTTTCAAGATCTGTGTTGTATCACGAATACAAGTTTCTGTTGTCTTGGAGCTAATGGTTAATGGGAAAATATCACTTAATCACAAATCAGCTTTTTTTTCCACAGTTGTTGGAATTTTAGTTTGTTTGCCTTTTTATCCCCCCCACCCCCTCCTTAGAATGCTCTGCCATCATGTCAGCTTTAATTTGCATATAGAAATAGATCATTTTACCTCATTATTTTTTTGGCTAACCTGAAGTGGAGTTTCAATCATCATATAAAATGAGAGCACTTTTAGTCACGTTTCAGAATTAATATATAAAATCCTGTCTTTCCCCAATGTTCTTTCTCATGCGTGCATGTACTGTCAGATTAGAAAGTAATTCAAGATTAGTGAAACATGGTCAGGTTGATTAACAACCAACAATTAAATCATTCCCCAGTGAAAGACCTTAATACTTTTTAATTCTTGCTATTGGGTTGTATAGATCTAGTACCTATTATACAGGCTGCCACCAGGGACAAAGAGAATAGTGTTAGATGTACTTCGTCAAACTCCAGCAGAGCATGCTGGAACACCATGGACAGTATATCTGTAAATGTCTGTGATTCTATCCAGAGAATTACATTTATGTAAAATATATCAAATAATAATAATAATATACGATTGTTTATATCAATAGAAATTTTGTGCTACAATGGTAAATTTGTACTCAAATAACAAATTTTTACTTTGCCTGAGATCAAACGGCACCGGTTTACTGAGGCATGTGCTTTTACCCAATTATGTAAAATAACGAGCGCCGATGTGAACCTTTTGTGTAACACAAACTAATCATGGTAAAGTGCAATTCTCAACTGGTGTAGAGAAAGACACATGATAAAACCTAATGCTGAAAGAATTAAAGTAAGCACTGCACGTATGACTGCATATGATGCACCACTAATAAATTGCTTAGAGCACAGAATGAGAACTTCATGAGGAAGTCTAAGATTCTGTATGTTTCCTCTTTAAGGCCTGCTCTCACTGCAAATGTTACTGGGAATTCACTCTTAATATGTTGTCTTTTCCTATTTAAGATTGTGTGAGTGAGCACCATTTAAGATTTTCACTGCCTGTTGAATAAAACCTGAATCAAGGACTGAAAAATTTAAATGTATTCTGTATTTTCTAACTTTTGCAGTTGCCGTTCAAAGCCTGCTAGATTTGAGACACAGCAATAAAAGTCTTCTGTCACATGCAGCATGGCCAGCATTGTGGCAGCACTGCAAACTTTCCTGTCTGATCTGTCAACCTCTGGAGGGCATGATGCTCAGCAGCTGATAAAGTGCTCTACGCTGAAACCAAAATTATGGGTTCTAATGAACCTCAGAAATGCTGCTGTCTTTGAAATGTGACTCCCTGTACAGCGAGAAGTGGGCTGTTTTCACAATATTGAACAGCCGCTGGATGATAATGACCTTCAATAGCTACAGCTTGGGGCTAGATTTGAGTTGGATACTAAGAGGTGAAAAGCTTTCAAACTCAGTACCAGTCCCTTGAGCTATTTAGTCCTTCCAATGACTTATTTCTTGGTAAACATAAATCCCCTTTGTCCTCATCATGCTTGTTACTCTGCAGCAGGTTTTGTGCAGGCTTTGTATCATATCTTTATGGTAGATTTTCTGTATATTTGAACCCTATTCTATTCACATAATCTGAAAAAAAAAANAAAAAAAAAATAGTGCTCTTGGAATGAGTATTTGTTTCAAAGCCCACCAAGGTCAATTAACTCTGGCTTTGCTAGGCTTTGAGGCTTCAGTAAAAACAATTTGGGTGGCTACATATTTCTTCGTCCTTTTCCTCAGTGCAATCCACAGCTCAAGCTCAGTGCTGTGGTGCATATTTCTCAGAAATCTAACTGGCTAAAGTCAATTCAACTCTGTTGCTAATGTTGTGGGTAGAAGTATATCTTTGAAGCATTATATTCATGAATGGAATAAACAAGGATAATCTCTTAGTTTTACTAGCAACTGAGATTTTCTCTTTAACATAGATAAAACATTCTGCTTGGGATTCTTCTTTTTTTTCCTTGTAACTTCTGTCTTCCTCTTGATTGAGTAGGTCAGTAATGTAAACTGATAAACTGCAGGGAAACATGATGCGAACATGAAGACTTTCATCAAGCTCATCAGTTTAGAATGGCCTCAGGTGAAAAGCACGTATACATACATGCTTATACATTTGCTTTATATTGATTATTTGTTAGAGACTTTCATTATAGCTATAAAGTAATAAGGTCCATACTGTGCCCATGTATTTTGGGGAACATACTGTGACACTATGTATTCACGCTAAAAGCTGCAGTCCTAAAGCATCTTTAAAGTAATGTTCATATTGAACATATCCTTTCCTTACCTGGAGCAGCACACACACATGTAGGCTGGCAGGTATAAAATAGTTCTTTCCTTTGAACATTTCCTTCACTACTTCACTTTTTTTTTTTTTTAAACCGTTGGCTGATTGTTATTGTATTTAGACCATACTTTGCCTCTGCACATTTACTCACTTAAAATAGTGTCCTCTTACAAATAGATTAATTCAGATCCATTCAAACATAGCTTGGCTTGTTATACATATTTACATTGTACTTGGTTGTAAAGACCCTAGTAGATTGCAAGCATTATCGAACTAAGAATATAAGCCATAAAACCTTGTGTGCCTTTGCTGTTGTACTTTAATTCTGTTAATCGCCCTAGGTAAAGATTAGCTGCTGTTGTCAATTTAATTCAGCTTCAAACAAAGCAACAAGCTCACTTTTTTTTTCTTTTTTTTTTTTTTTTTTTAAAGGAAACAGGATTGAGTTGTCATGTAGTTCTAATAGGCAGCACAGGGAATCATTAGTCCACCTCAGCTCCCTGACTGATGGGCATTTCACTTCAGTCATCTGACTGAGCACTAGTGGCCCAGTACTATTGACACCGTGTCAGAGCTGAGAGAAGATGCCTTAATCGGCTCAGACACTCTCTGCATTGATTTGACAAGTTGCTGTAATGACCTTCTTGTTTTTCTGAAGGATTACTGTTTACCCAGGGAGGTGCTGCTGAGCGCATGTGCTGCATTGTCATGGAAACTATTATTGTTGCATCTTGATCCCATTAATGCCGTGGTGTGTGACACTGATATGAGACACTGAATATTTCAATGACGTACATTCCATCTCAATAATGCTAATCACTAACCATTCATTAGGCTCACAAAATTTGCAGCTAGTTCTGCATAGCTTGGCCAACAGGAATTTGCTGCTTAAGGCACATTCCTGCCTTGTTTGGGTATTTTGTAAGGCACGGGTAGCTTCTTTGAAGAAAGAAAGTCCCACTGTTTATTTTGTTTGTTTGTTTTCTTTTCTAGTTTTTGTTCTTTGACTTAGGTAGCTTGCCAGTAATTTAGGGTGCTTCTGGTTGAGGAAAGAAATAAGAAAATCAAGATGGGAAGAAAAAAACCCTCATACTTGAGACATGTAGATCCATCAAGGAAAAACAGTATTTTGGGGAGGAGAGGGTTAGGTGTTCTATGGAAGTTTTTCTGGATCATGCCAAAAGTGTAGCAGCCTATAACTAATAATTTTTTTCTATTTCTTTGTAGCTTTAAGATAATGGCAAGTGGAAGACTTATTTCACACCTTACAACTATAAATTCTCCCTCGTTCAGTGCAAGCATATTTTTCTCAGCTGTTTCCTTCTTGCATTTGGTATGTGAATACATGATCTTTACTATCTCTAGAAATTAGTTTCTTAGTACACCACATGTGGGAACAGACTGAAACAAGCATGGCTCCACCTGTGATTTAGTTAAACAAGCTTGAAAAAAAGCCACTGATATGAAGCAAATAATTCTAACAGGTTAGTCTGTAAGACGTGATAGCTGATTTCTTGGAAAAGGTAGTATAGCAGGCTGTCTTGCAGGCTAGATCTAATGATTAAGTTGGAACAGAAGTGGTTGTTCTGACAAATTTTAGCAATTTCCTGTACATCGATTTTTGATGAGAAGATAAGAAAATCCCCAAAGTTTTTTTATGTGAAGAATCATCTTTCATACATGGCTTAGTAATTGGGAAATATTGTTTGAAAACATGTCGATAGAAGATGAGCTCTTAGCTAGTGGCCATGAGTTGCGAATGAAAGAATGATGCTATAGAAGTAGCACTTTAGGAAAAGGGGTTTTTATTTGAAAATTAAGAGTTATTTCAGTTTTATTCTTCACTCTTCATCTTACAACTTGCAAGGCTATCCAGGCTTGGGACCTGTTATATCTTAAGACATCTGACCAAATTAGGTGTTGAAATCAGTGCCTAGCTGCAGGAACACCTACCATTTCTCTCCATTCAATCCAATAAAAAATCATCCACTCATCAGCTAATAGTTTAGGTTATTGACAGATGTTTCTTATTGACTTCCTTGTTTAACCTAATGAATAATGAAATGCATTTCACAAAATTTGAGAAAGTACTGAGCAGTATTTCCCCCACCATGCAATCAGTTTTCATCTCATCACACAATCGTTACTATTTCTCCTTTGATTCTAAGTTTTCTTGGCAAGATATTGTCACAGTTTTTTAGCAGTTTATTGCACAGTACAGTGTGCTGAATGTTCTTCATGGCATTCTCCTTTGAGAAGGATGTGCAAAAATCATAGTTTTTGAAAGATTTATTTCTCAGAACACAAGCTAGGAAGGTTTTCCAGTAACATCATCTGGAACCAAAAGTACAAACATCTAAGGTTTTTCCCATTGATTAATTGTTTCAAATCATGTACTAAGGTCAAAGATGGTTATGCTTATATTTCCCTTTCTGTGGAGAGGAATAAATCCTTCACAAGTATAGAATGTCCCAAAATCTTTTGAGAAGAGCTATTCTTGGTAGACAGAAAATGTGTTCCTGTATTCACATTCATAGATACTTCTTGGTGGCCTCTGGGATCCTTCTTAATGTGCAAAATGTTCTCTTCACATTAAGAAAATTCTTTAGTTCAGGGTCTGCTCTTTACTTAAGCCAAACTAAGTTTATAAAATGAGTTCTGGCTTAGAAATTATTTGTCAGGTTCAGAGTCTGAGCTTTTGTTTGCTTGGAACTTCCCAGTCCTCCATTGCGACAACAAACATTCTGGATAGCAGTATTTTAGAGTTACTTCTTAGCAAATGCATCTTGCAGTCAGTAAGCCCTGGAACTAGTCAGGTCTAAGACTGTAAGGAAGTACTGTCTTCATTGCTTGACTATCAAAGCTGCAGAAGTGTGCTTGGTTCCATTGCACAGAAGAAATTATCTGACAGGGACATAAAAATTGTTCTGTTATCTTCTGCATTCAGCCCAATATACAGCCAGTTGCTTGTTACATAAAACAGAAAATAGAATCCAGGAATTCTTTCTTCCCTAATCCAAAAAACCTTGCTATTCTCTTATGCCACACATGCTTACTTTCTTAGTAAAAATACAGCCTTAGGTTGTCAACATTAAATAACCAGGCATAAATAAATATAATTAGTAGTAGCCCATATTTTAAAATTCTTTAGGGGTTAATGTTATGCATTTATGTATGCATTTATGTGTGAAATATATACATATTCCATGTACCAAATAAAAACTGTTTCTATATAGTGAAGCCAGACAGAAAAACACAAGAACATGTACTATGTTGAAGCAGATTATGTGGAGTTCAATTAAATAAATATTGAAATTACAGACTCCAGAAAAGATTCACTGTAAAACTGCTAGTAGACAGTATGTTGTTTGCTGTATCCATATTGTGTTACCTGCAATTCAAATTAAAGCCTGAGTGAATGTGGGATTATTATATCACTCTAAATTGAAACATATTTCAAAGTGATAGCTCAGCAAATTTGAAGAATACCTATATGACATCAGAATGTTGATTTAGCCAAGAAAGATACTGCATGCAGCCATAATAGCACTTAGCGACATTGAAATAAGCAGTGTCATCAGCTGCCTTTTTTTTTTTTTTTTTTTTTTTCCCCCAAGACATACTCTTTTAGCCCTTTCGGCTAAAGCAGAACATTTAGGCTTAATTTTTATTGCTTGCTTATCTAGTAAAATTTGCCTTGGTCTTGTTCAAGACCTGAAGTAGATGTTTTTACATTTGGAAGAAGCTTTTCCTGAATGCTAATGTTGTGAGACTTCAAAAGTAAAGGCATTTTTGAGGCCTTTTCTATCTGTCAAGATTAAGCAGCCTGCCCCTAACACTAACTTGTTGTTTAACCGCTCAGTGTGTTTGTGTTTCATTTTAATAAAGACGCAAGATCTAGTGGACATTTATCAATCTTTTTGATGCAGATTTTTCAGAATTACTATTCATGTGCTAAGCATTTGATATCCTCTTAAAAGACTCCTCCCTAATCAAATCAAGTTCTTGGGTTTTAGATGCCAAAAGTGAAAGCTGCTGGAGACTTATGCAAAATAGTTATATTTGGAGATTAATTTAAAAATCCAGATCTGAAAATCAATAAAACTGTGTTCTGCGTCTCTAAATCGTGCATCAACCTTTTCCTGCTGGGCTTAAATGGTGATTCTTGTTAGAGCTTGATACACAGAGGTGCAAGGAAAAGGGGGGGTATCTTTCCCATTTAAAGCAGCCAGTAGAATTGTATAGCAGGCTGGCCCGGGGAGTACTTTGAGGTGGCATGGTTCTGCTCTAGTATATTAAAGGACTTTGTCATAATCTGAACGCAGTTTAACCAACTAATGAGTAAGTTCTCTTGCTTTACTCATTGAGCTGCTTCTTTGAGAGTTGGTTCCTACATTTGACTAGAATATGTGGATTTGGAAGCACCAGATTTCTGCTGCAATTTTAAACCCAGTAGTTATATGACTAGTGTTGGGTGGAAAGACTAGTTTGTGACAGCTAAGCGCTAATCTTTTAGAACTCCATACCTCATAGATTATCTCCAAAAGCTAACAACTGAAACTTCAGAATGGATCTGCTGAGAGGCAAGGTCTGGGAAAAGAGCAAGACAAAGTTGTCCATTAAGCTTTCTTATTCTATTGTGGTCTTTCTGCCCTTCATACAATCTTGCTGTTACTACAGCTTTAAATACTACAGTTTAAAAAAAGCACTAATGAAGTATTTGATATTAGGTACAAAGCATGAACTTTAAGGCTAGGCTGACAAAAAAGATAACTTGACACTACACACAAAGTAAGACAAACTGCAAGTAGACCAGCTGCTGCCTTTCATCTGAATGAGTCTGGAAGACCAGAAGATGATTCTTCCTACAACCAAGCTGTGAACTTGTGTCCACTGAGCATGAATTGCAAATCTTTTTTTTTTTTTTTTTTATTCCCCAAAAAAAGGGTTTGTATGTTAAAAAAAAAGTGAGATTTTTTTGAGGCATGAGTCAGTTCTTCTATTGAATGTATGTTTCACTTGCAATGTCTCAGCTGTTGTAAAAATCTGCTCTACCGTAGAATAGTCTTAGAAGATTGTTGTTATGCCATGTATTCATGGGGCTGTTCCGTCTCCCCTGGTGCCTTTTTAAAGCATGATTAGCCATAAGAATGCCATTTTTTTGTGCCACTATAAAACTGGTGATAATGGAAAACAGACCACTAGATACTAAGATGTTTCTGTTTGTGATGAGATATCTTAGACTATGTCTGCAGTCAGACTGTTAGAACCGAGGTTTATACAATTAAAACCAGATTGACAAAGAACTTGTAGAATGATGAATATATTTTTACTGGCATGGCAGTGGGCTACTTACTGGCATTTCAGTGGCCATCTGAGATGATTATTTTTGTAATTTCATGGGGATAGAATATTCAACATGAAGCCAGAGAACAAGCAATAATGTTTTTCCAAAATAAATCCTTCTTGCGGTATTTGCATTAACTGCAATGACTACTCCCAATTTTAACAACTGCTTGTTGCCGGCCAACCACTGTAGCAATTTTTTTCAGGTGAGAATTTAATAGTCACTAGATTTCCCCTTTCTCATGATGAGAATAAACTTGCTTGCTGAAACCAGTACCTCCACATTTTCAATTAGAAGTTTCAATTGCCAGTCTGGTAGCGTTAAAGAATTGCTTATACCAAGATTAAAATTTTTAGCAATATTTCACAATATATGAGATATAAAGATCATTCCAGCTGTGTGTTGCGCTCAAAGTATCTAATTTAATCGGTTCTGAATTTTCTTTTATGATGTTTCCTCTTGTTTCTCATAGCAGGATACCGAATAGTCGCAAATAGAAATTTGATCAGTTTTCATTTTGCTGTTTGCAATCAAGTATCCTGTAGCTATCCAACTTTTCCAAGTTGAATAACAATGAATTTTGCCAGTTTTCAATAGATGTATGTTCCATCATGCTTCTCAAAAGCTCTATTTCCCTTTTGTGCATCTTTTCAATTCCACTCTATTGTACTTCTGATGAAGCAAAAACATACAATACTTCATACGAGGGCATCCTGTTGTGCAACACAAAGAAGCCTCTGCTCTTCCAAATAATTTGGTTAGGCTTTTATTATTATTATTATTCTATATTAATTGCACTTCATTTAGTAGTCACAGAAAATAAAAATTTCCCCAAAACATTTCAGTTGAAGGCAATTCGGAAAGTATAAATCTGTTAGCAGTTAGGTGGAGCTCCTGGAGAGTAAGAATACGAGCAATTATTCCTCTGAATATTTCATTGAAAATGTAACTTTTCTGGCACACTTAAACATTTGTTTAACTAAGGGGAGTTGGACAGTGAATTTAGTTTTTTTTCTGTTGATTGTTTTTTTTAAGGAGAGGATATATATAAATTATTGTTTGTGGCTCTACCAGATCTGACATAATTAACGTTGCAGTGGGAAATCACTTTAGGCAGCCATAGGGAGCAGACCTAAGTCTCCCTGTGTCTTTTGGCGGCATACGCTATCATTGCATAGCAATGCATAGCAATAAAAAAGTTTTTACTTTACATAGCATTATTTTTGGCTCTTTGTTTAAAATGATGCTCTTTTTTGTCCCCCAAGTATTTTTGATTCCTTCGTACACTTGATATATTCCCTTAATTCTGTTTTCCCCTTACGGAAAGGGACAGCGTAATCTGTATTTAATTGCAAAAGCTTACCCAAAACTTTGCATCCAGCATCTGGACTGTAGCTCAGCTCATACCTTTATGATACTGCTCCTCAAAGTACTTTTCATATATCATTAGGGTAAATACACTGTTGTTCCTTTTTCAGCAGGACACATTATGCACTCTTTAGTCTTTTCCTGCCTTCGGTTATTTAAACCTAAGCTATGACCATGCCAACAGGTGTCCAGAACGTAAACACGAGTGCACTCAGGAAACAGCAGTTGCGCTGTGGTAGTTACCAGCATACACGGTAGGTGTGGCATAGCGCAGGGCCCTGGGTGTTAAGGGGGCATGTGACAATGCGTTTGGGGTTTAGCAGAATGTACACAGCTGTGGATGTGGCTACACAGTAAGGAAGCACACGTGCATCCTGACCTTAAGGTAACTCTTTTATATATGCTACCTTTGCTTCTTCATGCAGGAGGCCTGAAAGTATTTTGGCAAATTAACCTTTCAGGTTGCCAAGGGTCTGCTGTAGCTCCTTTTGAAACTAAAAAGTTGGTATAATTATTGTGGCAGCATTTCTGGCTTGTGAACAACTAATAAGCACATCAAACTCAAGATCAAGTTTGGATTGTTTCAATCCATATTTTTGTTACTATCTTTGCTTGCATGCTTTTGAGAAATTGCAAAATTTTTCATGTTTTGTTATTCCATTCTTTTGCAAGATTCCTTCTAAGATTATTAAATGATGTTCTATATGCAGTGAGGATTTTGGGTGGGTTTCTTCCTTTAGTAATATGTCTAAATAATACTATTTGATTTATTAATTTGTCTCATTACTACTTTGATCTGTTTCCTTTGCAACTTTTCCTTTTTTTTTTTCTTTTTTTTTTGTTGCTGTGTTTGCTATTGAATTGCCTCTTCTTTATAAGTTGGTAGAGCTTTGAGCAGAGTATGGTGTTTTCTGCTCTTTCTTTCAAAGTCTCATTTTGAGAATATTTTCAATGCCTTTTAATCTTCTAAATTTCTTAAGATAAAACTTCCTTAGATTAACTACTTGTAGTCTTACTAACGCATTTTGGCAACACTTTGAATTTTTTTTGTGGTGAAAGAATATGTTTGGTCACTTTTCTTTGGCTATGTCTATGTACCACACAATCTAGAGAACAGTCATTTTCTTATCATTTTGTGATGGGCCTTTCACATTTGCTGTTGGGATGTAGCAGCCTTTAAAATTTTTCTGTGTATTCTACCACAGAGCAGAGTACACCTATCAGCAAGGAAAGAGCCTTTGCTGATACTGCCGCTTGCAGTTCATCGCATTGTGTCACGGAAAATGTTATTTATTGATTGTGCTGACAGTGGCAGTAAATAGAGCTAAGTCTGTTTTACATCGCTGATGAGCGTGTGTATCTCATAGCTCTTGATGCACACTCTGACTTCAAATCATTTTTCCTTATCCCCTTCCCCCATTTAAACCGAACACAGGTTTTTCTATTTCATTATATGTACATGAATTAATACAGAGAGGAAATACAAGAAGTCATTTTTATTGCATATTTTTTCGACATGCAAGTCTTTGACTTCTTAGTAAAAATTAACAACTACAAATTCCATTTCATCTGTGAACCCTGTTATAGGTTGCATTATTCACTCAATTGACTGTAACAGTTAAGATGATTACCATCTGTGATCTAAATATATGTTTATATTGGAATGCAGAAAGTATTTCATTATTAATGCCTCCTTATAAATCCAACTCTCATTTAGGTGACAATCAGTTCACTTTATGACAACCAGAGTGTGTTCCAGTTCTTGCTTGTGTTTGATCATTGTGTGCAAATTGCAGACTCATTTAAAATATCTTTGAATAAGGCATACAGGTTTGCATTAATCTTGCATTTTCCTAGGTAAACCACATGTCTGTAATAGATGTAAAATCATACACTAACATATTCATGGCAAGTTTGTGGAAAGGACCATGAAATATTGTATTTTAATCAAGAGGAAAAAAATAATTTACTTAGCAGTAGTTGGAGTAACAGTTCATGAATGTCATTTCTCAAAGCTGTGGAGAACCCATTGTCATTTATTTAAACAAATATTCAGTTAAGCAGAATTCTTGGAGGTTTTTTGATATATAAGGACCATCAAGTGGCCTCTAGTCTCAGTCTTGTTTCATCTTTCTTTTCAATCAATTTACAAATGCGTCTTCAAGGCTAGATGGATTTTATACCACTATGTTTTCAGTTTCTGGGTGTCTGCCATGCTAATATATTGATTTGTTTAACAAAGGTTAAGCAGAGTTAGTATGATTTACAGGACATTTCCTGGTCCCTTTTTCTGATGCCTTTGCATTATTGTAGAAAACGAAAGAAACTGGGAAACCGCGTATTTCTTATAGTGGTCGGAAGTCTCTCCACCTGGCAAGAGGTTGAGCCAATGGTGTTATGATGCATTACCAACATCTCTGAAGCTCCCTGTGGTCAAAAGGGACACAGGAAGAAGGTGCACTGATGGGATCATAGTGCTTATGACTAACTGAGTATGCCTTTTGGCGCACAAACATCTAATAAATGTAAGGTGAGTCCTTGATGGTCCTAGGCTGTACTGGAGCTTGATATTGCACTTTCATTACTTTCAGAAGTTTGTTTCTGCTTTAAGTAATTAATCCATTCTTCATCATTCATCCCAAAAAGATTTGCCAGTTCTTTCTTTATTACAACTCCTCTAATTTCTCATGTTTAGAAAGATGCTGTAACTTGTGTGTTCTGTAGTGAGAAAACCCACTGCCCTTTCCTCTCTAATGAATGCCAGAATTATCACAAAGCTACACCCCATGAATACTTTATGTAGACCAATTAAATGAAGCTGCTCTATTAGTTCTCATGGGACATATCTGGTGAAAACAATCTTGTAGGCAATGGCACTATGTTTTGGCACCTGAAGCTAACCTCATGTAGCTACCTGTAATGTTTTGAATTCTATGAATTTATACCGTTTGTTTTCATGCAAACATAATTATTGTAATTCTGAGTGCCTGAATTTATTTCTTTGCATTCTCTGAGGCTGTAAAATAACTTACACTGCCAAATTTAGATGAAGTGTAGTGGGCCTGATAAATGTTGGATTTACTTAGGAGGTAAAAGTAATATCCCCATTTTAATAAAAGTAATGTCTTGAAAACAATGGGCTTTTAAAAGTTTTACTAAAGTTGCTGCAATCATGGTGGGTGGGGAAATCTATTCCTGTGTGAACATGACTCCATCGCTGGTTGCAAAACACTGGAGATGTGTAAAGCTGCATCAGCTATATAACTGGAAGAGCAAAGTGAGCACAAGTGCTGAGACACCCAGTTCACTGCAGCCTTGCCAGTTCTGCTCCAAAAACGGTACAGAAAGAAATCCCTGCTGGCATGGGTCTTCCAGTCCTGAGCAGGTAAGTCTGTTCAGCATAGCCTTACTTAACTGTTCAGATCTCCAAGCTGCTAGGAACCTATAACTATGCTCTTCATGAGCTTAAAACTGATAATCCACAAAATCAATTTGTTCTCTCAAGAGGACATCTTGAGATGAAAAGCTGAAATTCAGCTTGCTTAGAGTTATTAAACCACATATGGTGTTTTTTAGAACATGCAATGGACAGAATAGTCCAGGGTGGGTTTTTCAAAAATGCTTAAGGCATTTAGGAGCATAACTGACACTACAAGTCTATGGGATTTATGCTCTTACATGCCTCTGGCACTTGATTAAAAAAAATCCAATTTCAGCAGATAGTACTCTGGACTGTTACTGGGACCTAAATTCTGTTGATTCAGCTATGACCTGCTGTTGTGGACCTGCTGTTTCAGCCCTCTCTGCAACTCTCATCCTATACTGGCCTATTTAGGCAGGCATTTTCAATGATCTCTGGAGGTAAATAATGCAATGGAATGCCCATATCTCCCTAGGTCTTTCTTTTGAAGAGATCGGCTTTGGATTGCACAGTTTCATAAACTGAAGACTATGTCTTAGAATAGGTTTATGATGGATATGACTTGGACCTCGGTTTTGTTTGTGGAATCTGAATAAAGCTACAATTCAAACAACAATATTGCCTTTCTTCATGAGATTAAGATGCTTTGATTTCTCTGTGAATGTGAAGACTTTTATTTTCCTTTGTGGAATAATTTTAGTTGCAGATAACAATTTTTTTTATCCTATAATTTTTTTGTACTTTGTGTCCCATTACCATACTAATAGTCACACAGAGGAATAAATCTCATTTGAACATTAATGCAATAGTAAACATATAATGGCATATAGAATATTTCACCTATAGGTGACTATCTTGAATTTGGCTCCGAGATTATTGACAGAACCTACTTATCATCTAACAGCCCTGTGTTGGCCTATGTGAAAACTGGTGATTCCAGCTTATGTTGTCTTGTTGCAAAAAAACACCACCTTCCTGTGCTGCTCTGCGAATACACTTAATCTTGAAGTAGAGATATATTAAGACACTTCTTTACATGATTTCTTCACTGGCATTCACTTGTCTTTGCCTGTGCATTTTAAATGCCAAAGCCTTGAGCGGAAAGGTTCTCTCCCTCTGCCGTGTTTCCACAGCATCTAGTACAATAGCCACTACTCCTATCTAATTTCTTCAATAATCCGAGAAGCTGAAAATGGGTCTTTGATTTGCAGGTGTATTGTTCAAACTAACAATTAAATACGTTGAGGCATTGTTTCTGTCACTGCATAGCAATTTTAGCAGTCAGGAGATGATCAACATGCGTGTGACGTAATATACTTGTCACGTTAATTTTAGAAGAACTATCCAGGGACTACAGCTTGTCATCTGTTTTAGAACATTAACTGAGAACTCCTTTGTGGAATAATTAACTGAATATAACTCAAATATTGGCTGAGAAACTAAAAAATGGAGGGAAAAAGAAAAAAAAAAAAAACACATCAAAAGCAAACTTTGTCGATTTCTATACTTCCCTAATGGAAGTCTGTCATAGGAAACTGTTCAATCCAGCTATGTTACATGCTTAGTTGCCTTAGTCCAGGTCCTCCATGAAACAGGGAAAATATTTGTGCATAATTTCAGCATATTAAAACAATAAGTAGGTTTTATTTCTTCTCACAATAGCAAGACATGTCATTACTTCACACAAATCTTAAGCATCCAGAAATCATCGGAAGCCCTGCTACACCTGATGTTTGGGGCTTAGCTATGTCTTGCACTTAAAAGCAGAAGAACTGCATATGCAAAGGTTTTGCAAGTGGCTCAGGACTCTAGCTTATTTTTCTTCTTCACAGCACTCAGCTTTAAATTAAAAGCAGTTCTGTAAACACTAGCATTAAGAGAAGATTAAATATTTGAGCCTCCTTGTTAATTGCAACATTTGATCGAGTTTTTCCTTGAGGTTGGCACCTACAAGATCAATTTTCTTTACATCTGGAGAAATTTAAAAGGGATATGAGCCAGTAACATCAATGACATTATTAGGAGAAGCCTGCTGGAACTGAGCATCAGGAAAGGGGAATTCTGGAATGTCTCTTTTTGTAGATACTTTCTTAAACAAAAGTGACAAAGCAAACTAATCTCTCAACATTTAGATGAGTCACAGTGTCACTGTCATCCATTCAAGAAAAGAGAAATCGAAGGAATTCAGGTGAAGAACTACGTTTATTGATTCCTTCTTCAAAAAAACGCAAAGACTATATTATTCAAGGACTTAGAAATTAACTTTATTTTCAAGTCAATGAGTTGCTATCAAATCATCAGGCACTGTGTTGTTTATTATCTTCTATTTATGGCTTTTGTGTGGTTGAGCATAAGTCAATTTTTTCCCCCAGTTTTCTTTACTGGCAAGGACAACAGAAGGGTGTTTATGTTTGTTTGTTTACATTCAAATTATATACCATATCATGAAGAACATACAGCCAAGCACAAAGCACACGCTTTAGTGTATAAACTGTACCACTGCACTGTATATGCCTTGAACATCACACACTGACATTACTTTCCATTTTTTAAAGAAATGTGTACTTTTATTCTATGTTGACAGTTCCTTTCACAGTCCATTTTGTCAAAGAGTTCTAATACGGCTTCAGGTCTGCCTATAGATTATTGTTAGTGATGTTACAGCTTTGCTAATAGGAAACAGTGAGTTATTTTTTTCCCAACAATTAACTTTTTTCAAAACTCAGAAAAGATAAATACAGTAATTACATGTAATAATTAGAAAGCCTTTAATGAAGCAAGAATTTTAAGATTAATAAATAGCTGAACATGAGCCTGATAGCCTGCTTAATTAATCACTGAACTGTGGAACCACTGCAACTCATATGTCAATCCAGACTCTTTTATGGAAGTGATTTGAATCAATTGCTAATGAAATTGAGAAATTTAGAAGCAGCTTTCTGTCTCTCAAGTGACAGGGCTCATATTTAACTCAAGAAATGTGACAGTTAGTGACAACATAAAAGTACAGTGAATTATTTGCCAGATCATGTGAGAATTACAGCGTCAACCTATTGAAATAGCTCATAGCTGATCAGTGTGGAAATAAACAGTCATAATGACATATTTAGAAACCTATGATGCTGCTTAAAATATGAGAGAGTCTGCCTGAAATGAATCAAGGACATAATCTTACTAACAATAATATTTCAAGAATTCTCCTACTTTGCCACATAGACAAATTTACTCTTACTTCTGTTAAAACTGTAATCCATTAGAAATTATCATTATCTTTATTAAATCAATTACTTTAAACTGCCAAAATAGTTTAATGGCTAATTCTTCTTTTTTAATGTAATTAACATGCTTACTCTTACTCAGTTACTTGAATTTAAACGATTCTGCTATTGAATTTATTTCCTTAACTTTGCACTTCCAGCCACACTTTAATTAATTAAAACTTCATCCAGATATAATGAGACAGTTATTGTGTGTTAATGAAATATCAACAGAAAATGCACTAATCAATAATTAATTTAATTAAGGTGTATATGAGACAATATTGCTATATAATTAACTGAAAATCACATAAGTAACACATGGATATTTAAATTTTCATTAATAAGTTTGTTAGGAATTTTAGATCATGCTGTTTTATGGATTCCCATGAGATGTATAAAATTAAAGTGTTTGTCAAAGAGATTCTGAAATACACATTAAATGCAGTCCTGAATAATTTTGACAGTCATGTAGCAAATATAGGCATTTGAAGCCACACTAAGAATGAGAGTATGCCTTCTTGGAAATGAGATAAAAATCTGCAGGAGGTTTCTTTTAACCTTTGAGAGTCAGATATGTAAAAAACCCTATGAGATGAAGTTACATGTGAGAAAACATATTCTATACTTGAAAAATGTGCCTTAGAAAAAATTATGAATAATGGAAGTATTTTTGCAATTCAACAGCTAAAGCTGGATCACCCCACTAACACGCTGTTCAGGCACCCTCCTTATTAGGGACTATATTCTATTGAAATTGATGAAGCTATCTCATTTGCTCATTGTGAATGATTTTTTATGAGAATTTACCAATGAATCTGCTATTTAAAGGTGCTGCTAATTTGATACATTTGCTAAACTTTTAAATTCCAAATGAATAATACTCTTCATGTTTCCTGTATGTTCAAAATTCATTACAGTTTGTGTTATTAATGATTGTTTGACCTTATAGTGGCTATTATTAGCAAGGTATTTCAGATCCATGAAGTTTTGTAATTAAAAAGACAATCTCTTCCTTGTATATCCTAATTATATTCTATCTACCACATGTTCAGCACAAGAGTTTGACTTTATGGAGGATTTTTAAAACTGGGGTAAAAATATGACTTTCAGACTGAGAGTCTCTAAGTTAAAACCTCATTATTGTATATTAACAATTTCTAATTGTTTTGCAAGGTTAAGTAATTGTCATGAAGAATAGTGGTGTTTTTCATAACAGTCTGACCATAGTTAGCAGATGGAAGATTGAGAGATTCATGACGATGAATGTCTTCTACAAAGTACAGTCCCTATTTTAGATCCAAGTCAAATTTTTAAGTTGAGTTAGTATGCATGTTTTTCCTCTCTTTAGGTGAAGCACATTGACAGCTGTTCTGTTTTTGTTTAGCAGGAGACCTTCAGCAATCTTGGGAGCACGCAGTCCTCCTTAGGCATAGCGAGAATGATATTT
>VXBH01002976.1:325960-343397 GCA_013400035.1 Rynchops niger | reverse complement strand
CCCCACCATCCATTCTACTACCAATTTCCTCTAAAGGAAAAAAATGGTCACAATTGGCCAGTGTACAGTTGCAATGAGCAAGTGAGGCTAATTTTAGAACATTTGTTAATAGCATAGTTTAGATGATTAGTGTCATCTCAGGAACTTTTATCCAGCTGCGGACCTAACCACTTTCAGTACTTCAACACTGCCAGAATAGTCACTCTATTAGCCTTTGTTTGATCCAAGAAATATAAAAGGTTGTAATAAAAAATATATATATATATTAGCCTACATGCAACTGCCTGATTTACAAATTCAGTCTGGCTTTCTCTATTCTGGACGTCTTTTAATTTTACCATAAGGATGGTCAAACACTGGAACAGGCTGCTCATCCAGAGACGCTGTGGAGTCTCTGTCCTTGGAAACATCCAAAACCTGACCAGACATGGTACAGAGCAACCTGCTCCAGCTGATGCTGCCTTGGGCACATGAGACTGGATTGGATAATTTCCAGAAGCCCCTTGCAATTTCAACTATTTCATGATTCTGTAATTGTGATATATTTATCAGTATAGGTAAATTCATAGCAGCTGATGGCAGGAAGATCACACAGAGTGTTTGGAGGCATCTAAAGGGCCTCGAGATGCCCAGTTGTCCAGGTGTCAGCCAATAGTTGGATTGCAGATTGAGATTCCCTGTATTTCCTTTAGACTCTTAAAGAAAATGTTCCTTAATTGTCTGCCATGACTTATAGTCTGCCTGACAATAAAGTCTGTATCTAAGCAACAGATAGAGAAAAGCAGACCCCAAGAAACCTGAAAGGGAATCCACAATCTACCATGCAAAACACTGCTAGAGATAGATCGTCTCTACTCAACTTGGATAGCTCAACAGAATCAATCTCTTCTTAGAAAAGTAAAGTATACAAAATATGGCAAAGCTGTAACTAACCTTCACAGAAAAAGTCTTAAAAAAGGTTAAGGCACCTCTCTCCTTTTTTAAGCTGAAAAGAGGTTTCCTGTACCCGTCTACACTGATCAACAGAAAGCAGGAGCCTAATTGAAATTAGAGGAGATGGACATCACTGTCAAAGTGACCCTACTGTCAGATGTGAAAGGAAAATGGGGTCTGTGTTACTTCAGTAGCTCTACTCAGATTTCTGCATTTACACAAAATCTTATGTAGTGGATGTTCGAAAAGATAAACTGTGATACAGCCTGTTGTCCACTGTCCTTTGACTGTATGTCCAGAAATAAACTAAATTTAATATATTTAAACTATGGGTTTGACCTGGGTCTAACACTTCAACAGTAATCTTTTTCAGACTGATTCCCACAGAAAAAATAATAAGTTTTTACTGATGAAACACTGCATAAACAGACAAAGTAATACCAGCCAATCTTAAGGGGCAAACCCCCACTAAATATATAACTGCAAAACTTTGTAATCATCTTGAAAAAATTTATCTAAAATCTAATTAAATTGTATGATACAAGTCAATCTCGGATAATCACAGCTCTATAATTTTTTTGCTGTGGACACAACACAACAGCTTTATATTTTTGTCAAAGCCATATCCATAATTCTTTAAATACCTCAGTTATAACAAATGCACATACTTAATGAAGAATCGAGTAATTTAACAGGGACTGTTATAAAAACAGCCTTGGCAGTTACTACAGCAAGTTTCATAGTTTGGCCACTCGACTACAGAAACACTACAGAATGGATTTCAAAATGTATACAAAGATTATTAATTACCAGCTGTGTATATGGCTCTATTAAATACCAAATGTTCTGCTGAGGCTATCTAGAAAAGGTCCCATGAAGGGATGCACCTAAATGACATTCCTAACCTTTCCTAAATTCATGTAATGCTTTTCAGACACAAAGAAGCTTTTACCCAGACAAAACCCTATCCTACAGATCTGTGACTAGTGTAAACAAACCCACTAACTTGTTTTAGAAGATCCAGAAGTAAATTATTAAATAAATGAGAGAAAAATAAGCTTCATTTATGAAGTTTTCACATTTGCTAGTTTAACACTAGAGTAAACTCCACCAAATAAGAACTGCAATAATTTTGCGGTTAGTTCCTGGTAAAAAGTAAATTCAAGTTAAGTGGAAAAGTTATTTTATCCCAATTTTGTGGAACTTAACAACAAATTCCACCGTTGCTATAACTAAATTTCAATAGACAGAGTTTCACAAACCACCTAGAACAGACAATCTCTTGTTTTGCTGTTTTATTAGAAGTAGTCCTACATTCCCAGCAGAACAGGATGCATTTTCTTCATGACTTCTTCTTGCAGAAGTGCCTTTTAAATCTATCTTGAACTTCTACTAAAGCCCAAAAATGCATCTTGCAAGAGGCAAAGTGAGTGTGTTCATGTATTGTATCTATGCTCACACTATCAATTTGAGATGTTTCCAAAGCACCAAGAAAACCGGGAACAACTGACAGCTCTTTTCTTCCCCAGCAATCATTTTACCAGTGACAAAGTTAAAAAATTTTCCTGCACTTTTGCCCAAGTGTTGGTATCAGCTGGGACTGCCAGGCAGCCCTGGTCTTTCTGGAACTGTCGGTAATTTCCACCCCTTTGAAGATCACAGTCCTGGCAGAACGTACATTACTGTCCCATGGGTGATTTACCATTCATGTGCTGCTGTTTTTCATGGTTCCTGAAGAAAACAGCATAGAAGTAGGGTTCAAATACAGCACCAAATTAGTTGTCATTAGGGCATTTTGTGCCTTACCCTCCATGGACCGTGACTAGTCTTAGGATGTTAGCTGTGCCCAGTGCAGTGACCTGCCCAATGACGGCACATGAATCCTGCTGGTTTAAACCAATTTTTTTTTTCATTATTATGTAGATAGTTTTAAAGAAGAATGTCTTACCTTGGCGTATAAAAGTTTGGCTGGTATCTAGTAATATATCACAGCCTTCTACGATTGTTCTTTCTATGGCTAGATTCTTGCGGATATTTTCCGTGTCACTCACTTCATCATGCATCACCCTGTGAGACACAATGCAAAACGCACTTTAAATCCCCTGAAATGTTGTGTCTGTTTTCACTTGCACTTCCACAGTGTAGACACAGAAGGTAGCTGATGTCCTTTGCCACCTGCTACAAAGCAGATATACCCATCCACATGATCGCTCCAGAGCAAGTTTCTTGCCTTTTATTCCCTCCCTTTCAAATCATTCTTGCAATCGCTTCATTTTTTCAGTAGTAGAACCAATTTTGCCAGACTTGTTTTTAGACTACTTCTAAACACATCGGACAGATGCCATCAAGCTAAAAACCCTTCACAGCTGACAGAATAGTACTTCTTGATCCTTAATACACCAGGCTGCTACAAAGCTGGAAGTGTTTCCTAGCATTTTGTATTAAGTTATAACACATTGTAGAGTCTCTGCCCATGACTGCTTTGCTTCAGTTTACATCCCGATGTACCATTCATTTGCCCCTTGCTTCCTATAACAACCACAGCCTTGATGGCTCACCGGTCACTTTCTCCCATTTTTTTTTTCATATATATCCTTCCCTTACACAGACAATACTGATTTTTTTCAAGGCTGAAATCAACACAGAAGTTTATATGGTATTGTGATGTATAATAGTTTTCTAAACTGGCACCGGACTGCACTATCTGAAAGCTCCTCCTCCCTCAGACCCCCATTAAAGGGATGGAATGAGTCACAAAGCTTTATATTTATGGTCTATACTGCCTGCCTTGTGAGCAGAGGAGCATCAATCAGTCTCAGCCTCCAATTCTGGACATTCAGTGACGAATTAGTTGGATCAGCAATGAACTCTGACTTATGAGATGAAGCCAAGTCAAAGCTGATTGATCTGCTTGTGCACGTAACCCTGGCCACAGAAATTCTCTGCTTTGCTTCAGTGGAAAGGAGACATTACTTCTTCCTACTTCAGATGGCCTCAGAACAGGGCAGAACTCGCTGAACACTGCAGGAGTCAAACACAGACATTTCTGTAAAAGATATTGCCTGCCCAGCTCTTTAAGAACTTAGAGCTTGAAGAAGTGGCACACCATGACCTGACCCAGAAAGCTGCCTTTGTTAAAAAATACAGCAGGACAAAAAGGAAAAAATAATAAGCTCGAAATTAACAGGTAGTTTGCACAAGGCAGCAACTTTGTCTTAAAAGAAAACTGAGCAGTCAAGAACATGCAATTAACAAAAGCTATAAAGCGACCCCTCTTTTACACTCCAAGTACACCTTCGGTGAATACTCCAGATACCCAAGATTTATATCCTGGAATTCATGCAGCATTTCTCTATTCACAGTAGAAAACTCTGTTTCCCAGTTAACAACTGAATTTCTTCCTGGGGTGACAGAGGGGAACATCTGAGAATGGTCTGGGAGTTCAGGGAAGAGCTTAATTTTGCAGGTTTCTACAGGGAGCACCAGTTCTAAACATGTATCTTTAGTTCCTGTTTATCTGTCACTGTTTGAATCATATGTGAAAATCAGTTATTTCATTAACACATATGAACTATGATACAGATTGAGAACTCAGTACTTTTCAAGACCTTGATTGATTCCCATTCTCAGAGAGTATTGGCCCTTTTTCTTTAAACTGTGAAAACAAATATATGTTTCTCTAGGTGAAGAAAATTCCTTTGGTCATAACCAAGGAGTAGGTGGTTCCTATAGCAACACCTATTCTCCCCTACCCAAAATACAAGGACACACTTGTAAATTTATGTTAGCCAAAAACAAAATAAATAGATGAGTCAAAATATTATGGTGTTGTTTTTTTTTTTTAATTATCTTTGTTTGGTTTTGGTTTTGATCCTTTTCTTTAAAAGAATTTTTTAAAAAGAACAAAATCAAACCAAAATACAGAAAATAGATTTTTTTTCATTTCAAAACCTTTGATTCAACATTATCAAACTTAAGGTAGAAAAATCTTACCTTGAAAGTTCTTCTAGTTTAGATTTAGCAAATTCAAGGCTTTTTCGCTCTACATGTTCATGTGGTGTGTGTGCCAGAAGTTCATGAAGTGTTATAATATATCTAGGAATCTTTAAAAAAAATTAGGTATAAAATCAGTAAATCCTTAAAAGAATAATTCCAATACAGCTTTTTAAAAAATATTAGCCATTACTTTGGTCAGAAAAGTTTTGCAAACATAGTCTTTTCTAAATGAATATCCACAGCTAAATTATTATACATAGATTTTAAATATAGCTACTGCCAAAAATAACAAACTTTATGTTATGTATGGGAGATCCATACAAACCTTCCCTCAGTTTCAATAGGATATGTGCATCTAAATTTCTTGTGACTTTGAAAATGCCGGCTGACCTGTTTGCATTTAGATAAAATTCATATTGCATTAATGGACATGGAAGAATATGCAGTATTTGACTATTAAAGGCCGGCCACAGGGTAGCACAAGAACCCTGATCCATTTATTACCTAAAGTAGTTTTAGGGCTTTTAACCAGAACCAAGTGGTACTGCAGTATAACTTGTCTTTACAGAATAAAAGTTATTTAGAAGATGGAGACATGACTTCTTATTATGCTGAAGTGAAAAGTCATCAGCAATGACATCCTCCATCACATATGAATAGGACGCTCTCCCACTCTTCTAAGATCCCATAACCTTGTTTCAGTTCAACCAAGAAGTCCAAAAGCTCGAAAATATTCAAGCTCAATGCTAAAAAAAAGTATTGTTACAGGTGCTAACGGCCCTTTAGGCTAACATGAATAACTATCACCGACACACTATCACTGATGTCCCCTTTTTTTTTTTTTTGACTCTTGGTCTGCCAGTAACTGAAGAAACTGAGGGGGTTCACTATTCTCTTGATGAGTAAAATGTTAGGTTAAATAAAATCATCAGACCAGTGTTTCATAGACCTCTTAAGACAGCTGCAAATAATTAATCCAGGAAAGTCAAGTCAAAATATCAGAAGGATAAATAAAGTTCACAAAACTTTTGCAATATATTTTTCATTTTCTAAAGACCAAGTCACTGGAGAACAAAGTGGTAGGAAAGTTTCAAAATGTATTCCCAGTAAAATGCTTGCGGCTGCTCTAACATGCTATACCAGGTATATTTTCCTTCTATGGACCGCTTTATAATCCTGCAGCAGGCAGAAGTGAAGTAATTATTTCTCAGCTTTTTTTCTTTTGGCAGTAGTCCTTATCCCACATTCCCCTTCAACATACATAAGATTCTGAATAGAGAGGAATCATTATAGTTGGAGAAAAGATCTCTACAGGCAGAGTTTCAGTATAATAACAAAAAAACATGTTATTTCAGTATAATAAATAATTAAATCTCACTATAATAATGAAATAATTAAATTAATTTGCATGAAAATATTTTTAGCAAATGCAGAACAATCTTCAATCAATCACGAAGTCAGTAACACAAAATAAATACACCAAACATTAAGAACAAATAGTCACAAAAAATATACAGAGACTACCTGAAACATGGGGTAAGTAAGGAAAGTTTCCAGCATTCGCCCCTCACATGCTGGGTTGGCTTCATATTGCTTCAAGAGTTTGTCAAAATCTCTGTTTTGCTTACAGTTTGCCAGAACTTGTAGACTATATTGATGATTCCGAACAAATTCTTGATATATGTTCAGCATTGGCAGCAGAATGTCAAATAAGTCAGCTAGAAAAAGTCAAGAAATGCCTTTTTTTCCAGCTACCCATCTCTTGAAATATATGTTTAAAGAAACTACTATGTTCTATCAAAGTGAATTACTATTATCAGTTCTCTTTCCAATATACTGGGTTTTTAGAAACATTCAACTCAGCTCTTTCACCTGCCGAAACATGGTTGTTCTGATTAGCTAATAATCAGACAATATGAGTGAAAATTCGGGGGCCCATGTCTAATCAATGCTTAGGGCAGAGGCATTCTCATACACAGACTGGAAGACAGTCATTACCGCCCACGTGGGACTCCCACTACACCACATCTTCTTGTGTTAGTTCTGGAAATGCATTCCATCCAAAAAGGACTTTTAAAAAGTCTTTAAAAAACCCCAAACCAACCTTACTGTAATTTCAAAACTAAATATGAAAATTGTACCCCTACAGAAAATACAGTAACTTACCTAGGATTAAGGTAGGCCAATTAGCTATTCTTGCTTTTAAGCCTTGGTGAAATATCTCATGAAGAAACATGATTGTTTCACTGAAAAAACAAGTATTTAAACAAACAAAAAGACAATTCAGGTTTTATTTTCTGATTAATAATTCACAGAGAAACATATCTTCCTTATTAGTATTATGTTCTGTACTTTGCTTGAAAAAACAGAAGATAGATATTATTATGAAAGTGCTTCCTTTTATTGCATTATTTAAAATTTTTAGTGTAGTATGTGCAAAAAAAAAAAGTGTAGAAAGCATATTCTAATTGTTCAGTTCTTTTATATAAAGCATCTATTAAATAACATGTTCCACACAGTTTAATAAACAGATTGTCCAAGAATATCCTTGACAATGCACTCCATAGTTTAAGAGAACCAGTAAGATGCAGAAACCTCAAGCCAGTGGTGGTAACCTACATTGTTGCTTGCTTCCGTTTAAGATTTGAAGCTTACAGCTTTTCCATAAAATGAAATTTAATGCTGTATTGTAGCTTAGGAGGTCAACAGACATCCTAGTTGTAAGAGAAACCATAAAGTGTGTAGTGATCATGAATGAGCTATGAAAGGGAGACCTGTCGCGTAACTAAAGGAACAGGAACATGTTGTATTTCTTAGAAGTTTGGGGCAGACTTGGATGCAATCCCAATCCTGTATCAAATGTTAGATGCCTGCTGGCTTATTTGTACATACTCATTACAACAGTACTCGGATGCTTAATGCAAAGAATAATTCTTTTTTGTAGGATAGGAAAAGACAAGTCAGAGGGAAGGAGGCTCCTTAGGCAGGACAAGAGAAAATAGAAGATATGATGTACTCATCCTCAGGGTCTTATCTGGATCATATGAGGCCACTAAGTCGAATTTTGCTCTCTTAAGAGAAAAAGAAACAGCAAAGGTGACAGAAAATTCTAAGAACTGTCCCAAGAGGCACAATTTGTCATTTTCTTCCTCTAGCAGAGGAAGAAATAGAATGTAAGGAGGCAAAAGGGGTTTAGCTGGTTTCAAACAGCACCACCAACAGCACCTTGCCTTTTACCACTGGAAACATCGTCCACGTCAGTGACTTTACTTATATCAGAGTAAAAAAACAAGTGCCAGACCTCACTACTGTAAACTGAAGCAGAATGAGAAGAAGAGGTCACAGAAACCCACCAAAAGTGAACCAAAACCCCCATACCTGTTGAGGAAAATGCTACTAACATCATCGTGACTGATGGGTGGCTTCTTTGAACTTGCAGCCATTCTTAAGGGCCGCAGAAAACAGTTCACAAGAACATAAAGTTGATGCACATATTCAGATTCAGCCTCCACCATGTTAAAAACTATCTGGTTCCTTTTTCTCATGCTTTCTGCATGGGGAGAACAAATATAATCTTGAACAATAGTTTTCCATTTTCTTCTACATAACCAGCCCCGCATAAAGCTCTGGACCTAAAAATGGACCAAGCAGAAAAGAAGAATTAGAAAAAAACATGACACGACTTATCATAAGGTCTTAATTGTAGAAATAACTCTCTAAATGAAATGTCTCTGTTTAAAAAAACAAACAAAAGAAGTTTGTTGCCCTTATTGATCTATAATTGTTCCTGAATTATATTTGGGGTTTTTTTAGATTTCTGTACGTTAATGAAATTCCCACAATCACTTGGTCATAGTTGTTGCCAGGAAACAGACTGAAAAGATACCACATACATATAGACGTACCTTTTACTGCAAGTTCAATGTTGCACCTTTGTATATACTATCCCCATCAGCACAAGTGTGCTACGTGCTGCGCAGGCTTTTAAACTCCTTTTACCATTTTTAGTCCCCTTACATATTTCTCCTATTCTCTTAGAAGCATTGTGCAATGCTTCCAGGTAACGCATTTCAAGACAGACTCAATATCATTATTGACATAATTCTCAAATAGTTGCTAGACTCACTTTGCTTTCTGTTTTAAGTAGATACAACTTAGCATGTCTATGTAAAACTAATACCAATATACTGCTTAGTATCAGACTAGGCATATTTATCCAGAAAAGGCATATTTTTGGCATTCTTAAAAAGTACGTCTATGTCATGGAAAAATCTACTTAAGCACAATATCCATTGAAGTTACAAGTGGATTACAGGTTACGGAAAAGGTCTACATCTGGTCACAGAAAACTTCAGTATGTCTTTGCCCTGATCCTGATGTGAAGATCATTCATCTTGAAAAAGAAATGCAGATTCTCACTGGTAGCAGTTTACTCCGAATAAACAACTTTTAAAAAAGGGCCTACTTGTCAAAACAATCAAGATGTAGAATGCAGTGAATTATAAACAGAACCAGAACTCTCCTTCTATGAAAAGAGACATTTCCAGCTTCTATTACAATGTTTAATCTACATGAAAAAAAGTCACGCAAGGGTGACAATTCAGTGTGCTCACCCTGACTCAGACTGTATAACCCAGAAAAAGTCAGAGACCAAGCCCACACACCATAAAGGATATTATGCAATTTAAGAGACTGAATGCTGTGAGAATAAGGGTGACACATACAGGACCAGAACTTCAAGCATGAATTCCATTTATTAAATTAATTCCCCATTATTAAGAACACTGGCCATAGCATCCTGGAACAATCACCATCAAACAGACTGGCTGAAAACCTAAATCAAGACTGCTCTCTGCATTTTCAATATTTCTATTCCAACTGCAGTGACAGAATATAAGTCATTCTTTTATATCTTTATAAGCCTTTAAATAAGAAAGGAATACAAAGTCACTATACACGTGAAGCCGATGGGAAAGGCCCATGACTTAATTTCAGTCTTTACCAACAGTTGAATGCAATGCACAAACTTCTTCAAGAGACTGAATATATACCTTGCAAGTACAAATGAATGCTTAAGTAACAACTACACCACAGGATAAATGTGGCACTGAAACATAGGAAGCTGATGTAATTTAAGAGGTTTAAGTAGGGGCAGGGAAAGGAATCTTGCTATTTGACTGTAAAAGCAAATAAATGAAAACAAAACTAGACAGACCAAAACACAAAAGTACGCACCCCATCCCACCCTTCTCCGCTTACGCACAGAAGACTGCACATGTTTACCTTTTTAATTTTTTTAATATCTGGATCCTCATCTTCCTGGTTGCCTTGATAAGGTCGCATTCTTTCTTTTGTTTTATTGAGAGCTATAATCTGACAAAAACAACCATTCATTAAATGCTTTCTCAAGGCAATGAAACTCTTAGCTACAGAACTGACAGTAAAATATTTTCCCCTTCTTCAAGCCTGCTAAAGCTGCACAGAATGATAAGCACGTATTTAGTCACAGGGACCTGAACACAGTTCTCTGAAAACCAGCAAGGCTCTTGATCCAGATGGAGGAAGGACCAGAAAAGAGCTGCTTCTCCTTTCAAAACCAAGTGCACCTTTCAGACTTTATCAGCTCAGGACTGCAACAAAATTTTTAACATTCAGTGAAATAGAGCAGATTGGAATAGTTCTCAATACTGTCACAACCAAAGACAACGTGTCCAGGGTCAAGCGCCTCGTGTGAAGACAAGCAAGAAATAATGCAAGCAATGGCACCCATACTGCAAAGCAATGTGTCATTTTAAAGACTTTGACAAAGAAATAATCCAATCAGTTCGACAGTCCCCAGTAGTTCTAAGAAAAATATTTAGCCAAGGGTTCATAGGGGGATTATTACCTACTAACCTTACTGGGTTCCATTATTTTCACAAATACTATAGAAATATTGAAAATGTTATAATTCAATGATTGCTTGATGTCTCTGGCACATACCTCAGATTTAAGTCTTTCAATTTCCGTGTCTTGATCTTCAAGCTGATGTCGAAGCTGATTGGCTGCAATCTTTTCAGTCTCTACAATCTGGACAAGGTGAATGTACTTCTGCATTAAAACCTCCCTTTCAATCAGAATATCTGAATAACTAAAAAGGAAAAAAATTTACATTAGTAAAAATAGCCACACATTGTCTTCCATATCCCCTTATGAGATAATGACTGAATAAACATTGCACCAATGACAAAAAACCCACAAAGCTGTGTCTGTTTGGCTTACTGTATAATGAATAGCTTGATCATAAATCATCCAAACTTACAGTTCAACATCCTTTTTAGACACAGGTGCTAGCAATACCCAGCTTCCCAGTATCCAGTTATCAACAGCAAGATAATTGCACTAATCTTTTTATAAGCTTCTAATTCTCAGGCTAAGCCCAAGAATTCTATTAATTCTATTTATTTTATTTATTTTAAGGGCTGCTTTTTTTCCATCTTTTGGGAGGACTTGGGGGAAGCATCTGGCACTTCATCAGAACTATTTCTAACTCTCTCCACCTGTCAGATCTCTTTATGGAAGATTTCCCATCATAACTGTTATTTTAGTTTGCTAGCACCTATTTTATTGTTTCGGCCAGTTTGAGATTATTCAAATATATGTATGTATTCTGATAAGGAACAACAACTATGGTATCAGTCTTTCTTCTAGCTTTTGGGCAGCAAACTGCCATTGATTTGTATTTTCCTGAAAAGGGACAGTATCCCTAGTGCAATTAGATGTCACAATCAGAGCCTGCACTGGAAGTACTGTTCCCAACTTCACGTAAAGGAGAAATCAGTTTCTTACTATGCAACATCTTCATCAGACCGGTCTTTCATGTGATTCAGTCTCTTTCAATCATAATTATCTCCCATAATTTAAATAAGCAGAAAATGCACAGTCTTATGACGTGCTTGTTTGCTGGCTTTGCTTCAGCAAAATCTACAGACACAAACTGCCTCTTTACCTAGGTTTCAGGAAGCTTGCTCCTCTGAGAGATAAATAATTTTACAAGATAAAGACCAAAGTGCACAAAACACGCCAGAACAAAGCCCTATATCTTTGACAAGGGATGTCTTATGTTTTCATGATCTATCATTGAAAATGTTGACTATCATATCTTTTTCCACTGTTAAGTTAGCACAGAATTTGACAGAAGGAATTTTTGGATTCCACATCTTTTCCTTTTAAATTTCTTCCTACTTGTTACAGCACTCATTAAAAAATTAACAGTTGCTATTAAATACTGTGAGGCTTTAAAAAATGTAATAATGCACATCCTCTCCAGTTAATCTTTTTTTATATATATTTACTGACATTTCAATCAGTATTAATGCAGCTATATAGTGGAGGGGACCAATGCTGAGTACAGCTATTAAATTCAACAACCTAGAAAGCAAGCTTAGATTTAAAATAATCACAATGAGTTCCCACAACTACCATAAAGCAAAAGTTTTTCCTCCTTGAACAGATTATAAAAAGAGTAAGATATGAATTTAATTCTGTTGCATCTATTGTTACATTTTAACTACTGCACCAGTAAACAACCAATGGCCCCCCAAAAAAACAACTCAGGGCATCTCTTCCAGAATGTAAAACAACATACACAAAATCATCTGTCATGAAGCAATACATATATCTTAACTCTGCAATAAACAGTAATAAATTATGAGATTTAGTTCTTTAAAATTTTTCAGTAATGATCTTTCATGTTTTGCAAGAATACTGTTTTTTCAGAATCCATAGCACTTAAAGGCATTTGCACATGATAAAAAGCATCTGAATTAGAAACGCAGTTAGCTCTAGTTGTTTTACAATGATGAGAGATGCTATGAAGATACAAATATATATAACATATGTAAGAAAATGCATTCCTTAGTGCCTGCAGCACCACCTTGATTCACATTTAATATAAAGAGTAATCTTTTCTACCTAAACTCAGATCCAGTAAGACCTTTTCTTCTATTTTTCCTTTTCAATATTTTCTTAAACTTCTGGTACCAAGTGTTTCTCATAGAGAATTTCACAGATTTGGCTTTGCTTTTATTCAAGAACTGAGGAAAATAGTACGACACAGAATCACAAAGGGTGAATCAGCAGCTGCAGTCAGAGCTGATGTAAGACTCCAGTTACTATTACATATGATGTTTTTCTTACACTATTTTTTATTTTTATTTTCCTTCTTTAGGGGATGAAGCTTCCTCTAGATTTTTCAGCTTCTTTGAAAGCATTAACCCAGACTTCCACAGTCTTGCTCTACTAGGGAACAAGAACTTTGCTATGAAAGATGGAAAAGTTTTTATTCTTTTGAGATGTACTTAGAGTATTTTGCCTAGTTAGTGGCTTTGGCTGTCTAAAATGTCAGTCTCATCCTGGAAACCAAACAACACTTCCTTCACTCCCAGAATTAGCAGTATGAAGAGGAGTTAATTGGAAAAGCCAATGTACACCTACACTAACTTAGAATAGGCTATCCATTTTCCTTTTCAAAACTGCTACTTCTTCTGTGAAGGAAAATCATAGGATTTTGGAATAAACTTCACGTACTTTCAACAGCCCCTTTCATCCATCTCTCTGTACGTATGAGCTAAAGCATCATGCCTAAAGTGCTAACCTGTATATCCAGCATAATGCCAGGAGCTTTCCAAGAGGGCAGGGTTTCACTACTGGCTTGATTACACATGTATACAAAATCCTTTGTTAAAGAAAATTATACCTAAGTGTTCAAGTGTCAAAGGAAGACGAAAAATTCATAAACCAACTTGTAAGCAGCTAGTCTCCATCTAGTTCTCTGGCTTGCATATCGTTTAATACAAAGAAGCAACTACTGCGAACCACAGGTTTCTGTGAATTGGTATTAACATTTTACTGAGAGAAGTTTTCTGGATTTATGATAATACGTAGTGAGGCTCAAAGATAGAGCATCCTGAAAGCTGAGGCTATACCTATTTCCTTGATCATCTGTAGAGACAAAACTCAAAACAGATATTTCAAGAACCTTAAGCTCTGATTGACCACTGCATACGACACGGAGACAGGAAGAAATTAAGAAAGTCCTGAGAAAAATGATACATTATTTTATATCCCGTGAGAGTTGACATGCTCAGAAAACGTAGGAAAACTGGAGAAAGTTTAACCAGTGTCTCATTATTAGGGTCCCCTTGTTGTGGTAGCAGAGCAAGATAAAGGCTCCAGTAGTGCTACCAGCAAATATAATTGATTTTTGTACTGGATTCAGGCCAGAGTTACGGTTCATTGGATCATTCTATGCAAACTGTACTAAAGCGGCTCAGGCAGCTGAAAGAACCAGGCACTGGACCTGGACAAAACTATTTATGATCATATCAAATCACCCTTTTGAAATGCAAAATGCACAACTTAATCAACTCTTTATGAAAACCAGGCAATATGGCTCTGGGGGTCTGGAAGGCAAAAGAAATTGCCTACATCTGCCCATAGTAACCACCTTCAGGCAGCTACAGGACTCCTTAACAGAGTAGGAATAACCTCCAGACAGGTTTTAAAATCTAAAGGCACATTCACAACCACACTAGGGATGGAAACAGTGCAAGTTGCAATAGAACTTATGCAATCCACTCCTACGACTCTAACCAAGGTGAGTTAGGAAACCACCTGTACACAAGTACCATTAACCTTTAATGAACTCCTGCATGATATGGGATATCAAGAGACACCTATGGCTGCAAGGGTTACAGGGCTGAGGCTTATCAGAAGACAGAAAATTAAGATGGGCTTTTAGACAAACATGGACAACTGCTTAGAAAGGCTGTAAAAGAGTTGTCTACTGATGTCCTGTCAAACAGGAGGGAATGGCACTTGGACTGATTGCCAAGACCTACAGGTGCCCTTGAGGGGCTTAAGGAGCCCTTTGCAGCAGCACTGAGACGTCTGCTCCAGAAACACAGCCGTTCTAGGGGATAAAAGAGGAGCACAGGAGGTACGCTCACCTCTGGTAGGCAATGTTAAGATGTGTGGTAAAAGGCTGATCTTAACCAACACAAGGGAGCACAGAGGAACAATGGCAGCTGCAGTGACCCCTGAAATGAGCTCCCTTACCTGGCTGCTGCCGATGCTATCACAAGAAGAGACCATGAAAGGCCCATCTCCACAAATAGGAAGGGTCACAGTGCCAGGCAGGGAACCCCAATAACCCAGTCAGGGAAACAAGTCCCCTAAGGTAGTCCAGGTCCTCCCAGGGCTGTGTCAGGAGAGCCACCTGCATCATCAGGCAGTGTGCGAAACCCATAGAGATGAATCAGTGGAAAACCTCTCCAGATCACCTTTCAGGCTGAGAAGGGTTATGAACTACAGGGGTGTGAAATTTATGAGATATTATAGGGAAGAGCATTTTGGCATTGTACAAGGCTTTTTATGGGATGTTTAAGAGAGGAACCAAAGGCAGGAAAAGGGTGGGATCAAGGAGTTTTGAGGAGCAAGTGTGGGAGAACACAGAGATAAGGGTATAAAAGGGAATAAAGTGTCCCATGTAACCAGGTTGATCAGAATACTTGTCTGACCATGCTCCGCACCTGATCAGCACAGTCCATCCTGTCTTCTCACTGAACTTCATTTCTAATCACTTTCCTGGGTGTGGGGACTCCGTATATGCATCCATGGAGCTCTAAGTGCCAGCTACTGGAGTTGGGACCCAGGGGCCATAGGTCCCTATGTGTCTGCAGTGCCTGTAACTCACTGAAGAGGCGGGGGTGTGTGTGTGCGTGTATCGTCTGTGTGTGTGTATCATTGTGTGATCACCAGCCACTTCTCAAGCCTGGCTAGCTGGCGAGTAAGATCAGCTGCTGGGAAGCGAGGTGTTGAAGATGCACTAAGTCTATGTCAGGTCACCAGAGACTCTGTGATTTGGCTCCTGGAGGGCACAGGAGACCCAACCCAGCTACCAGGAAGACCGTGAGGTTGGGCAGTTGACTGAGAAACTCATTTGCACATGTGTGTGTGACAGCTGGAGACAGGAACATCCAAGGGCTAGTTACCAGCTAGACCGAGTGTGCAAGGCAGTTACGGGAGAGATCCACAGTGTTTGGGTCTCTGCGTGTGTTCATGTGTACAGGGTTGCCGGGACCTGTGCACCAATTAATGGGGGATCCACAGTGCATACAGGGGGGACAGGGGGTGAGGTAACTCTAAGTACATAGGGTCCAGGGACAGTTACTGGGGTAGACCAAATGTCTCAGACCAGTTACTGGGGGATCCACAGTGTCCTGGGAAGGGGGGGATGCATGCGTATCTGTAATGGGGACTGAGTACTGGCAACTGGAGAGGGTCCGTGGGAACTTGTAATTCCAGATGCCAGCAACTGGGGAGATGGAGGATCCAGGACCAGCTCCTGGAAAGACTGCATGGCCAGGCTCTTCACTGGCAGGACCCATACTGTATATATGCATTGTATGTATTTTCCACTAACATACCTTCGCCCTGATCAGTCAGGGAGGGGAACAGGATGAGGCTGCTGGTGTTGCCTGTGTCTGCATGAGTGCTGAATGTTTCTGTCTGTGCTCATCTGCATGGCCAGCTGTGTTTATATGTACACGTGTGTTTGTTAGCATTGGAATTACACGCCCACGTTCACTTCTAGTTCAACCTGGGTATACGTAGCAGTAGCAGACTCATCTCTATCAAGCAACCCCTACCACTTTGGTCTGTGGATCTACCTAGACATTATTTGGAAGGCAGATATGAGATTGCCCATATTTTGAGCATTACTCAAATTCTCTCTGCCTCATTTCCAGCCCACTGGAAACTACAAAATTGTGGTTATTACAGCACCAAGCCTCAGCTAATACACTTTCTCCAACAGCAAGGCATAAGTAGCAAGGCATTTGCTCCAAGCTTCCAGGCGCCTCTGAGGTACCATACTGAGCTTACAACTGCCTGCAAAATACTATGTGAAATACACTCTGCATTAGCAAGCGGAGTGTGACAACAAATCTGGGAGCAAGCCCTTTTTTTAAAAAAAAAAAAAAATAATTAAAAATTGCTGGTTGGAGGGCAGTAGTTCCTGATACGCTTTAAACAGCGACCTAGCTGAGAGAAGCACTCCCACTTTCCCCCCGACATAGCACTCATGTTCTCCCACACCCACCCATGCACCTCCCTCTCCCTTGTGCAGTGCGCACAGGCGTGTTGTGTGGACACAGTGAACAGACCCAGAAGAATCAGATGGATTAAAACTAAGATGGCAAAAAAAATCCACAAAACATAATTCCTTTTAGTGCAAATCATTTTCCCAATTAAGTTCACACTTGTGCCTGCCTGAGAGAAGGGCTGGTAAAAGGTGTGGGAATGAATGGCTGATTTATGAGAATGGCAGCTGCTTCCTTCAGCAGCCATGTGGGCTTATGCAGAATTAAAGCATACATGAAACTATGGCCTGGAGCACTTAATTTAAGACTTTCCAGTAAGCTAAAGTAGAAAAGGCTGAGAAATTTGATGAGTACTGTATCCACTT
>VXBH01002976.1:306391-325937 GCA_013400035.1 Rynchops niger | reverse complement strand
AAAAAAAAAAAAAAAGGAAGCATAAAAGATAAAAGTTTTTGAGTTAAATGCAAAAAAAAAATATTAAAACCATAGAACAATTTGTAAGAGAGGGTGGAAAATCCATGGCAGTGTATTGAGGGTGAAACTGATTTTTTTGTAAGAGACCAAGTTGTGGAACAAAGCCCAAAACAGGACTTCCACATGCGGTCACTGATGGAGGAACTAGAATTTGCCAGGAATAAATTCTTCAGCCCAGAAATGTAACTCAGAAGAATCAAACCTTACTTTGCCACCATGGACATCAGTGAGAACTCAAAACACCGAGACTTCGAACAAAATGGGAAGAGATGAAAAGCAGGTATGCATGTGGAGCTCGTGAGGGAGTCCCATTAAAATATACTGAATTGCACCTCCCCTTGCTACCTCCCAAGCCAAAAATTCTCTCCCAAATGAGGAGAGGGCACTTCGGACAGGAGCATAAGCAATGCAGCAACTAGCCACAGCACACAAGAGCCCATCTCAAAGGGTCTGCACGGTAGGCCCCAAATGATAAGCAGTAGCATCCCACCCACAGTGAAATATTCCAAGAAACAAAGGCCAATGCCACACCCGAAAATCCTTTAATTATGATTTTGCATCCAAATAAAATACCTATTTATCCACAGTGGGACATGGGATGCAGTGAGATCGTTGTTATTTTTTCAACAGTCTGTTTATAACTTGCAAAATAAATAAAACATGAAAGGGATTTTGATGGCTGCAAACATGTATTTGGCAAAAAGTCATGAAAAACAATCCAAAATTAGATTTTGTATATGTCAATCTAAGAAAAGAGGGGAAAAAAAGAAAAAAGGAAAAAAGAAAAAAACCAACTACTTTTGTCTCAGCTAAAACATGGATTGCCATAGCCACTCAAGAGGATGAGACCCTCCAGAAAGCAATTAAATATTTCCATTTCACAAATGACAACATATTCACACAGAACAGGATGTTCCCAGGACTGTTTTTAATTTAAGGGTAGGGGGAATGTTTTCAGTTCCTCATAGAATTTTTATCTAAGACACCTGAGATACTAAAAAAAGGTATTTTCAAAGGGGTAAACAAAATTTCATTTAGCAGTTCAAAATAAAAACCTGAGAGAAGGGTCAGAAATGTCTGAGGCTAGCCTCAAATGAACAGTGACACAGAAGAAGCTGCCAAAGCTTGTCCCATTTGTCAAAAATACAGACTAACTCAAGAAAAAAGTCTAAATCCTGATGCAGGCAAAATTTAATCCCTGAAGAAAATTTGTTCTATTTTGTTATGAAGTTGGCATGAAAAATCTTATGCAATATTCTTTGTTATGTACTTTGGTAAAAGACCCAATGGTTAAGTAACTAATTAATTATGCAACTCCAAGTTGTTTTGCTACACACACTGTAAAGCAAATTAAAGCAGTTTCCAGTGAAGTAGAAAAGCATCAGAACAAGGTGATCATAGTAGTGTACAACGCTCTTATGTTTAGCAATTAAATTTCAGAAACTTTTTTGTCACTTGTTGATATTTTGTTCAAGAAAAAATACCAGAACAAGAAAAGCCATGTCCAAATCCCTGGGAAATTTCCTCAAGAAATTGAGAGACCTATGCATAAAAGCAGATTAAGAAAATCCCCCAAATGATACAGGTCCTGAGAATAGCCCCTCACAGTGGTGTCCGTAGCTCAGTATTACTATGACTGTCATTTCAGATAGGCACAAATAAAGGGAAAAAAGTCAAATAGCAAAAGGGACAAAGATAAAAATATTGATCTTGCTTACAACAGAAAGCCAATTGTCTTCTGAAGGCTGCAGTGATAACTTTCTAGTGGAGTCAAAATTCAGCCATCCCAACGTTGAACATCACAACTAACATCTTCTTAGCAAGTTTAAGTTCTCAGTATTTTCAGCTGTGTGTTGTTAAACACTGGCTTAACTTTATGTTATGTTCTGCCTTGAAAATTCATGTGTGATAAATCTATGGACTGAACTACCTACCTAAACAGAAATTCTAACTGTGTTTTGAAGCTCTTCTTGCTTACATGCCTTTTACACCAGGCAATGGAAAAGAAGACGATTATCCTGAGAACAGGAAACCGTAGGATCCTGCTTCCCCTGAACGCCCTTACCAAAAGCAAAAGTCCTCCTCTTTTCTTCACCTGCTTTCAGTTGTACTCCACAGAAGAAATTGACCCAGATCCAGAAACAACGTGAAGATCTCCCTCCTCTCCTCCTCCCTGAGCAATCCGGGACTGCCTGCTGGTGGACATGCTCTCCTGGGATGATGGAATGAGATTTCAAAGCCTCACAGCTTCTCAAGACCTGAAGTAACGTGATGACACAGAGGGCTACCACACAAAATGTGGTTCAGCTAATACCACAACCCAGAAGGTGCTTTCCAAGAAAGGACAAGACCCTGTTCAGTTAGGTATCAGCTAAGAAGAGGACGCAGATCCAAAGACTGGATGCTAGGTGACACAAGACCTGCAGCTTCACGGCCTCATTTCACAACTTCTAAATTAAAAACTACTATCTGCTGGTGTTCATTTTTAGTTATAAAGCAAAATCACTTCTGTTTACATGGCTCATGTCCTAAGCATCTCAGAAATTGCCTGGTTCCTCGTGCGTTACCATGGCACTGTAGATTAGCTGAGGTGAGTGTCTATGAGAGGAGGCTGGAGAAAGTGCATTTCAAAGACATTTGCCTCCGCAAACCATTTCACAAACCTTCAGTGAGATGATTTTCATTTAGATTATACTGTAAACCTTTCCCATTCACCATGCAGACCTTTCCTCAGGGGAAGATTACTGCACGGCTGGAAATCCTACCACGTCCCTTTTCACAAGACTTTGCTGTTCTGGACTTCAGTTTTGACATCAAATTTTTATTCGTTACACTTTATCATCATAATGGTGTGACCTCCTCTATCTTACACTTATTTCTATGTAAGAGCTTTCTAAGAAATACTCGTTTATTCATTTGGCCTATCTCCGTAACACACTTTTCCTCTAACAGGACTAACCCTACAGGTTGCTTTCAGTAAAAGAATATTCTTCTTGAACTAATTTCAACTGGAACACAATCACTCATGAATGATAAAATACAGTGATATAAGCAAGAACAATAAAGGCATGTTTTTCCTGCAACACACCCATGAATTGCAAGCAATACACATCTAATGAACTGTAATGTTTACTTCTGTTTAGAGAGTGGATTTGTTTCCAATTTATTTACAACAGAATGGAGACAAGGATTAAAAATCAAGTTTCATACCTAGCTTGGTGAATAGCTTCTACCCATTCGTCTCCATCAACTTCATCCTCACAACGGAGCTCCAGTGGCTTCTGCCCTTCATGGCCAAACAGAACAGTAAAGTAAAGCTGCAAATCAGAACAAGAAAAAAATTTCCAGAAACTCTTTTAAATAAAATAGATACATAAAATAATAATAAAAAAATCCAACTTTTTAAACACAGCCAGCCAGCCTACAAAGATGTGTTTTAAACTATTAGTCATGAAGCACAGATTGAAGCTGAAACTGTGTCCTTAACTTATTCCCCTGTGTATCAAGGTAATAGCTTTCATGATACTTACTGTAAGTTATTGTTCTTAGCTCCCACATGTAAGACAACAGAACGTAATTCCCTTAGCAGCTTCTACAGTCGAATACAATAGTTTGACTGTAGTGGGGTATCTACAGTTCTTTTTCCCTTGCATTTTTTCTCCTGTAATTTTTTCCTCCATGCCAGCACAGGATACCAAATCTGGAACTGCCACCACTTCCTCACAAGAACACCGATTGTGCACTGGCTCTAGCTTATTTCCTCACCTTTTTAAAAGAACAGGGAAAGCGTCCCTTCTCATTCGTCACACCCCCCAAACATTTCTGTGCTTCCTTCAAGAAGCCTCACCCATAATTGTCATTGCAATAACTGTTTGTTTCCACAAGGAAACACTATTTGCACAAGAAGTGTCATATTCTTCGATGGCATTTCTTACACGAAGAATGCGGTCCACAGTGTGTTCCATAGAACACAGAATTTCAGGAAAGTTTCTGCTACTTTCAGAATGTAGGAATAATAGTAGAGGGGAGAAACCCCAGTCATCTACCTTAAAACCCAGTTCACAGGGTTGGTCATTTACAGCCTTATTTTGCATAGCTTGCACTCTAACTTACAGCCAGGTAGCAAATGGATTTCTTGCAACTTAGATGAAAATAGGTGAGAAAATGTTCTACCGAAATGCACACCTGTAATTTCCACAGCTGCCTTCAATGCAGCCATCAGTAAGCCAGCTGTTTCACAGGCAGAGGGACCAGTTAAGGACCTGCCCAGGCATACAAACACTGGTTATTAGGTCCGATGTGATTCAGGAGCTCTTACAGCTAAACATCTCTGCACCAGATCACCAGTTCTCTTCATTACCTAGAACTTCTCAACCTCTCTTCCACCTTCATCCCAGTTAACAGGGAACCAAGTATAACCACCTGTGGCAGCAATTGCTTTCTGGGGTCTAACAGCAAATTCCAAACTCGCTCCAGTCAGCAAGCAAGGTATATAATTTACATTCTCCCACACCATTAGCCATTGTTTACAGTGGTAAGAAACCTGAAGTGATGTCAACAAACATTCTGTTTTCCCTGTCAAACCCACAGCTCAGCCGAAAAAGCCTCTCTGAGCCAAACACCATGCTGGAGATCAAGCAAATATTATCTGCCTCAGAAATAAAAGCCATTTCCGAGGCAGGAGGAACACAAGCATACACAGAAACAGAAGGGATGAAATTTTACCCACGGAGAACTGGCTGCAGATATTGTCAACATGGATAATTAATTTTGTCCACAGAAAAAGAGGTGTTTTCAGCCATCTATGGGCCCCTTCTGAAACATCTGGCAGGCTGCTGAGCCTGTAAAGGACACCATCAGCACAGGTTCAGCACAGCCCAGGTGCACCAGATTAACTACACTGGCTTGAGCACCATCTGCACACCTGGATTTGCAGTGAGGTTTGTGCCTGGGGACCTCACATTTACAAAACCCAGCTGCCTCTGTGTGTCCGCGTCCACTCGTATGTCTGGTTTCTTTTTCAGTAACATGAGTAGGTATGATGGCATTCCGTAAAGAGAAAACTATTCACCTGTGCATTATATTAACTTACTAAACATTGTTACATGTCTACAGAACAGTTTTCATACGGAAGACCACAAGCACTGCAGGATTAGCAACAGACCATCAAAACAGAAAAAAAATAAAAGGCAAAATAAGAAGCAGCATCCACGTTTAACAGGTTATACAGACACAGTCCAGGCTCAGATCCCTTAAGTTTAAGAAATTAAACAACTCCAGAGCAGAGATGAGGATCAATAAATCATTGAAAGGACAATCCTATAAAACTGTGGGGTTTTGACAGTGCATATCACTTAAACCTCAATGCCACGAACAGAAAGAAACATTTAATCAGGTTGTGGGGGGTTGTCGCTGTCTGGACGCCCAGTGCCCACCAAAGCTGCTCTGCCGCTCCCCTCAGATGGGCAGGGGAGAGAAAATATAATGAAAGGCTTGTGGGTCAAGATAAGGACAAGGAGAGATCACTCACCCAGTACTGTCACAGGCAAAACAGACTCAACTTGGGGAAACTGATTTAATCTATTACCAATCAAATCAGAGGAGGATAATGAGAAATACAAACTAAAACTTAACACACCTTCCTCCTACCTNTTCAGGCATCCACCTGCTCCAGCATGGGGTTCTCCATGGGCTACAGGTGGAGATCTGCTCCAGCATGGACCTCCATGGGCTGCAGGGGGACAGCCTGCCTCACCATGGTCTTCACCATGGGCTGCAGGGGAACCTCTGCTCCAGCACCTGGAGGAGCAACTCCTCCCCTACTTCTCCATTGACCTTGGTGTCTGCAAAACTGTTCCTCTCACATGTTCTCACTCCTCTCTACCTGCTGCTGTTCCCCATCAGGTTTTTTTCCCCTTCTCAACTATGTTATCTCAGAGGTGCTGCCACCGTCACTGATGGGATCGGTCTTGGCCAGCGGCAAGTCCATCTTGGAGCCGGCTGGCATTGGCTCTTGTTGGACAAGGGGAAAGCTTCTGGCAGCTGCTCAAAGAAGACACTCCTGTAGCCCCCCAGCTACCAAAACCTTGCCATGCAAACCCAATACACAGGTCCATAGGATTCTCCATAGCCAGGATAGATAAAAACTTTTATAACAATGCAGTGCAGTTGAAAACAACCTACAGGACAGCAAAAAGTGCAGCAAGACTACACACAAGTGCACTCTGTTTATAGACTGGGATAGTCTATTTTAAAAAGTATATTTAAAGACAAAACACACTGTTCAGAGCTGCAATTTATGTAACAACTTATTTGTGTTTCATAAAGCTGCTACATATAAAATTAGAATAAAGACACAAGTGTAGACAAGCACTGGATTTAGTCCCATCGTGTAGGGATTCAAGTTAAAGGGAGAGACAATATTACAGTCCTCCCTAATTTTTCTTTTAAAGTGAGATAATTCAGACGTCTTTTGAGCAAGACTTCCAGTGATCTCATGTCACAGAATTTAGACTTAGGGGTGTGCAGTTACTATGGTGATAGGCATGATCTAAACTTAGTTTAGTTAGACCAAGAAAATTCAGAAATTTAAACAAACTTAGAGGGCTACTACAGTAGGACTGGACCCAATGGAAACAAAACCTAAATTATAAAAATCGTTTGTTTTCAGAAGCTATCTTAAAAATCATCTACATTCTCCTCCCCCCGCAAACATGCATATTGCAGTCAAGCATCAGTATCAATATCATATCATTTACCCAGAAGTTTTCAACTCTAGAGTAAGCGAAGTGCAAGCAAAATACCATAACAAGCCTCTAAAAAGAACCTCTAAGTCATCCTTGAACTCTCTTTTTGAAATAAATATTGCTTATTTACAAAGCTGATTTACTACAAGAAAATAAGATGTTATCTGTGATGATGTATGTAAGTGGATCTATATACATATATATATATATATTCATATGAAACTTTAGCGCTGCCACTCAATCTGCTAAACAGCTCCACTTCTACATCAGTGCAGTACAGTACAGGTAAAAACCACCTTTCCGCATACACACTATTAGTTTATTGAAGTGATCGCAGTAAATATTTAAGAACTACAGGATACATTTACATCAAGTACTCTCATCATAAGTGATCGTGCCTGACCGACAAGGAAAGAACAAAGGGATCAAGACACATCAATAATACTGTTGTGTATCACTTCTCTGACTTGTATCTAGTACTAAACAGAGTTTCTTCCTACAGTGAAAAGCAAGGACTACGGAATGAGATGATGGGCACCTCCACTTCAGAGACAAGGCTGGAACAAGATTAAGACCCTGAGTGAAAGAAGTCCTGTATCAGAGTACACTGATTATTATGATGGGCTCCCCAGTAACAGCAAGTTCACACCATAACTTTGTCCTTATGAAAACTGCCCAGATAATGGCTGTATTCAAAGTAAGACAGTAAAAGCTCTGAAATTGCCATTCTTTCCAAGGGGAAAAACAGGCATTGTTCTGGTAAAAAAAACCCAACCCAAACAAACAAAAAAACCCCAAACCAAAAAAAAAAAAAACCCAAATGACATATGCCCTGTTAACAGAAACACTACTTTTAAGGCATATTGAGGTGGAGCTTCCACCAACACAGACACCTCTAAGACTAGATTTCCCGACAGCAGAATGCCGTTGTCCTTGTGACCAACAAGAGCATTTGCTGTTTATGAAGTGCGAGTCATACCAACACAGGCACTGCACTCTCCAATGCACAGGGATGGTCCCACAGATCATTCTCTTCCCTCTACCTGACAGAAAGACTGTAAAGGACATCTCATATCCTCTCTCCTACCTCCTATCCCCTTATAACTTACCACTATCTGTTTTGTCAGTTTCCTCCCCCGGTAGTTGTACTAACCAAACATGTCTTTTCCATTTGTAAAGAGTGGTGATGCTGGCAACAGTTCAGTTACTGAAACACTGAAGGACCAAGGAGAACAAGCACTCATCTTCGCACGGTGTTGCTGCTACCTGTCATGGGCCGAGAAGCTGCTACCCTAGACAGTAACACTGCTTGACAATTCCTACTGCAAGCTCATGCCTTCAGCTGCTCCAGAGTTTGGTCAGCTTTGAAAGTCCAGATGGAAAAATTCATACTGGAGAAATGATGCATGTGCCAACAGCGGTTTTGTTATCTCATCCTTCCATCAGCACAGCATATAAACATTTAAACTATGTCTCAAAGGACTTCAAGGTGACTACCAAATTTTGTTGTATTGCGGGCTTGTAAATGACCACAGTTTGGTAATTGCTACTTGCCTATGAACTGCTTTGCCCTAAGCTTTTCTTACTAAACATAAACCAAATTTAATTCTCTTCATAATATACTACAAAACCACAATTTTTAAATCATGAATGTGGTGTGACCTCATTATATGCTGTTTCCTGATCTTTCAGTGGCTTATTGCACAGTCTTGGTTTAATCAGTCAAGTCAAGACTTCAAGAGTAATTTAGAAAGAAAATTCCATCTGTCAATACTGACAAGAACAGAGACTATAAATGCAAAACAACTGTGAAAAGTTAGTCTTCGTACGAAGATTGCTACCAAAAATTCAGAGCCTTAACGAAAGTCTGTCTTCAATGTGAGGTATGAGGAGGCTTAATCATTTGCCGTATCTTTAAGGCTTATTATATTCACTACCTGATCTTCATAAGGACATATAAGCCTTTGTTTTAGCCTTTTGAGGCTAAAGAAGGTGGGAGAAGCAATTAATTAAAATTTAAGATGACAAGCTAAAAATATTTCTCATCCTTGCCTTCTAAAGACATTTTCATTTCAGAATCTGGAAACCTGTATGCAATCTCAAACACTAGTAAAATTATTGAGCAGAAGAGGACAATCACTGCAGCAATTGATGACTCCTCAGTAATCCTTGAAGGAAAAGCAGCAAATTGCAGTCTAAATCAAAGCAGTTTGTACTATCTAAGGACATGTTAACTCATGAAGTTTTCAGATGTGTTTTTGGGAAAGAAACAAAAAGTAGACAAGGCTGTTACACTACGAAACATCTTGAATACTGTTGAGTGGTTTTGGACTTCCCATCACAGAAAGGGCAACATAAGATGGGAAAGGTTCAGAAAAAGAACAAAGTGGTATGCAGATGTCCAAATCAGATATCCATATAAGTAAAACCTTAAGTTGAGACTCTTCAGTACAAAGAAAGGAACAACTTTGGGGATACAACATGGGTCTACAAAATGACAAGTGGTATGGAATGGATGGATAGGGATCCACTACTCTATTTCTCTTCCAATAAGAAAAAAGAAATATCTATTAAATGAACGTCATAGAAACCAGCTTCAAAACAAACACAAGAAAGTGGTTCTTCATGCAACTGGCAGTAAAGGGAGTGGTAAATGCAGTGTCAATGGGTTTCACAGAGACTAGAGATTTCACTGTACAGAAATTGTGAGCTACAGAACACACAGAATTCACAAGAATTCAAGCAGTCCTGAAGATGAAAATAACTGGAATCTTAAAGTCATCTCAGAGGAGAGGTGAAGGAAAAATAAAATATGTACCTAAGTTGATGCCTTCCCCAGCATGTCGTCATGGCCACAATGTGAGATAGGATATTAGACTAGTTGGGCTTTCGGTCCACTCAAATAAAGCCTCTTTCATAGTCTTACGGGAGCTAATTAAAACTTTACTTGATGGTATGTGAGTCTTTTAAATCCTCCAAATTGCTTCACACTTTATTATAAACAAGATACACTGGCATTTTCATGAAATGCTGGCTCATACTGATTGTCTGGTTTTTTCTTGCATATTTTGGTTTGGATTTTGATTCTTTAAAAAAAACTAAAGAGGTAATTTGTAAAACTGGTAGAGAGGCACTGCAGTATTAAAGCTTCTGTGTTTCTTTGTGGTGGCACCCAGGGATTAAGGGGGTTTTTTTCATCTTAATGTTACTTCATCACCACTGGTAAATAGAAAAATGGTATTGAACAGGACAACAGAGAAAAACATTCTAGAGGTAAAAAAGAATAGGGCTTTTATCTGCCAAGCCACTGGCTCAAGAACACATGAAAAAGCATTGTTTTGTAGGAGATTCAGAGATGGGCTGTGTTATCTGTTCTGGGTTTGGTTTAACAGTGGGGAAAATATATACTCTGTGTGTATATATACATATGCACACACATGCACATACACACACACCCTGTATTGTATAGATGAGATGGCTTGATGTGTTCTCTCTTTAACCGGTATTGGATTAATCAAGTTACAACCTGCTGCATAAAATCTATTCTGGCATCTGACACTGAACCACCTTCCTGAGCCATTCTGCAAATATTGTCTGGGCCGAGAGCAACAACATTCTATGGTCATTATATTTAAATCTGCAATCGGCAGTTTTGGAATTAGGGAGATTATACATATATCTACCCTGATTTATAAACTCTTACTGTAGATAAAAAAATACCGTACCCAACTTGCATCTAAAACAAAAATCAAGGAATACACAAAGGTCACTGCAGAACTTAATTCTCCTGCAATTCTGTTGACTTGCATCAAAATTCTGCCAAATTACAATGGTTATAGCATTTGTTTTCACGGATGAGAGAATCAGGCTAATACGACCCCATCTGCTGTATTTTCAATGCAGACCATTTGTACTTCAGCAGAAGTTTACCAATAGGGAAAAATTCTGCCACACAAAAGGAAATTTCACAAAGTAAAGCCTACAGAAACTCATACAACATTGTAAGCACAGCTAAATTATTTGCTAATAATAAACTGAACATGGGTAACATCATCTCAAAATGCATTTGACAACATCCAGTGGGAATTTCCTGCCAGAAACCACAAGCTGCTTGCCTAGAAGGCTGTGCATTACCTAGCTGCAGGACATTTTCCCTCTTCTCGCAACAGTCATCACTGCTGCTGTCTACAGTGCCTTGCACTGAGCAGAAATAAGGTCTATAATGCTGGCACAGGACTGGAATTCAGGACAGTCAGGTTAAATGCCTCATTTTGTTAGGAACTCTGTATATGAGACAGGTCTCCTTTTTGGCAACCAACCTGGGACTTGCACTGTATCACCATGCTTAAGTCTGGAAGAGCAATCCACAAAGCTCCTAATTTACCTTTTTAGGGACGTGAAAGGCTGCATCCAGTATATTGACCAGTAAAAATTCACAGAGTTCCCAGAACTGCTGCCTTTCTGCATGTCCTTAAGCCTCCCCTCCCACATGTAAGGTCTTCTGGGACTGACACCCATAACACCTCTAGATTTAACTTCCTCAGGTGACTGATGCAGTAGCTGTGCCCTAAAGATACTTTCTATATACCGAATTTCTATAAACTTCCAAATACTTTATGGTGTAGGTATTCTGCTGCTCACCTCTGTATGACCCCAATCCCATTCCTAGGATTCTCACCTTCCCAAGCACTTGAAAAAGGACATGGCATCCAGATCTGCAGATCCCACTTATCAATAAAACCTCTACATTTAACCTACCACTTGTTGCCTCAGATCCCTTACAGTCTTCAGTGTCTTTATAATATATTCCTTACGCTTGCAAAGGGAAAATCACATCCTTTAAAAGAGTTAGTTTTAATCTAGTTTGAGACATTTTCAGGACACACACATTCAACCTGTACGTGGCGAGTCCAACGAATGGCCAGGTCCATGTTGGGACCACGATCTGCCGTGAAATGTTTGCAGTGCAAGCAAAGGACAAAGAGGACAGAAATCCCCTTATTCTTACTGATGACCTATTCCAGCATGGAGGCTGGGGGCACAGCTCCTCCCTTCTTGTTTCGACCTCCATTTCTCCTGTGTGTTATTAGCCACCTTTCCATGGGGGCCAAAGAGGAGGGAATGAACAGTCAAGGTAATCCAAGTTCTGGCCCCTCCTCAAGCATGGCAGCGCTAAAGGGAATCAAGATTACACCCCTACCACAAAACTAAGCACAATACAGCTGTATTAGTAGAAAACTGTGCTGTTCAAAGTGACAAAGAACAGACAGATGGGGGAAGCAGACAGAAAGAGACAACAGGGAAAACTGTAATCAGTGGCAGTTTTATATATTTTTCAGATATTGGGCTTTTTGTGTTTTGCTCTTTTTTTACCCTGTCTTGTTCCTTCACCGTTCTTAGCAACCCTAACCTTCCTCCATGTACTGACAGGCTTTCCCTCCTTGTCCAAACAGCGGCCGTAGCACCTGCTATCTAACTTTCTTGTCAAAAACCTCCTAATGATGCAGAGATCCTCCACATGAATTCAGCTATAAACTATCAGTATTTATTTTGCCCCCCAAAAGACATCCCTGTATTTTAATTACAAGATCAGACTTTAAAGGCCAGAAGGAACATTTATAACCTTCTAGTCTGATGACGTATGTAATAGTCCAGAAAAATCTCACTAGACAGGTCCTGCATCAAAACATACAGCATCAAGGTGAGATACAGACCCTCCTTAACCAATCCTGACATTAAAAGTAATGAAAAAACACACCTGAGCCCATGTTCGGTTGTTCTAGGTAGTAAATTACCCTCACTACTAAAAAACATGCAGCTCCATTTTAAATAATGAGTAAACAGGTAAATAATGAAATTATATAATAGGCCTCCGATTTCAAGAGTGCGTCCATGCAGAGTATACTGCAAGAGCAGAGCCTGGGTTTCTCAGTAAACACCGTCACACATGGTGGGGGGAAAAAGGTATACTTACCCCAAATTATGCACATAAACAATTTTTATGAATAAGTAATTCTGACCTATTAAGTTCTAGGAAACAGATTAATTGGTTGGCTTCCTAATTATATTCTGAAGATATGGAAACATAGGATTTGTAATTTTTAAAGGTCTTTACAGACAGTAACTAGTCTTCTAACCTCTCTACAAGGTAAGAATTATGGTGCCCATTTTAGGCACAAGGATATGTGCAAAGATGCCCAAATATAGATCTGCTGTAAATGAGTTCAACTCGAGATTGCTATAAACGGAGCTCCTCTCCCTGAAGTGAGCCAACATATGATAGGGAAGCAAGAATAAGAAGTCAGCACATCCTAGACCTTGTTACATCTCTGTTATATATAATCATTTCTATCTATAAACAGTTTCAGAAAAAACAAACACTCAAAATTTCAAGCAACTGCAGTATTCTGTGAGATAAGGGACAAGACTGGTACAGTCCACCTGTCAGCACCAGACATTGCCAGGGCTCTGATGGGAAAAAAAAAGGTCACTGCAAAGAGCCACATATAATGTTTCCAAAAAGTGCCTGTCAAGCCTGAATGATTTTATGACATGGAAAAATGTCTTTTTGGTGCCACCACATTCACTGGCAGTCCTACTCTGTGGCTAACTAGCCCTAGGGGTTGGAGCTTGGATATAACCTTCTGAAAAAACTTGGGAAGAAAAGTGACAGAATCTAGTTTTAAGCAAGAGGAGGTTGTTCCATCACCAGAAGCATGATCTCCTGCCTAGACTTCCACCTACTATTTAGGTCATACTACACCAAAAGGAGCTCTGGCTGGTCTACTCACCTGGACCAAACTCAGGATGCCAAGGATCAGCATTCAAGAAATCCACAAACTCCACAGAGCTGAAAACAGTGCTTTTCTAACCATCATCGACACAGGGACAAATTCTTCATTAAACTTTTTCCCTGAAGTCCCTAAAGACTGTAAGTAGAAAAGCAGTTCTTAGGGGGAACTATAACTAAGCCTATTAGCACACTTGGACATTGAAGACCAGCAGGCAATGGTTTGAACTGCTCTGTCTCAAAATCACATGAGTGTATGGCGTACACCCAGATACCCAGAGCAAGAAAATGTCTACCTTGTCTCAGAACATCAAAGATCCAGTGGTTGAGTACTGTCATATCTCACCCAATAAGAAACGTTTGGATCAAATTTCTGTGGCATTTCCATACACTTTCTTGTAACTGCTATGCTTTTAAGTTCTCACAGTTTTCGTCAATGACCTAAATAAATAAATAAATATCCAATGTACCCCACCTTGGCAAAGCAACAATTAAGATAATTCAGTTCATAAGACAATCCATCCCCAATCCCCAGTAGTACTATTTCAAATTCTGGCTATCCATTGTCAACCCTGTTTTTTTTATAGGGATTCACTGACATTTCCTTTTAACTGTTTAGACATGCTGTATCAGTAAACCAAAAATAATCCAATCAACTAATCCACCTTGCATATAGAAATGAAAACCTCACACTGAGAAGAATGTTACATCCACTAACATTTTATATGAAGGGTGAGAATAAATAATACTATAGAAGTGGTGAGTCGAAAACTGTTTTTCAAAATGTGTCTGGAGATTGCTGAAATGTGTTCCTGGTTTGTGTAAAATAAAATTATTTTCAGCGTATAAAATCAACAGCATTAGAGATGGAATCCATATTTTATAATATTTACTGTCAAAGACCCACTTAAACATACATTCAGTTTTCAACTATTTACCCAACTGCAACTGAAGTACATGTTTTCTTTCCAGGTTTTTACTAATATCACTGAAGTCACGTTAACTGTGATACATTCAATAGATTTTTCTGTTAGTACCGAAGATTTTGCAGTATATGCAATGTGAAGTACTTTAAATGCGCAGATATTATACCTGATTTTTCATCCATATAGCAAAGGACGTTGAAGTTTCCTTTGTAAGTAATACAACAATTACTCATATTCTCGGAGAATAGGATAGAAACATTCCACGTCTTTTAGAGAACGCCTGGATTTTGGTTCCCCTAAAAATTGGTTGTGAATGCTCCAGTTTTAATCACATTTGTCATTCCACTAAGATTAATCAAACAACAAGGCTTGTAGAAAGACAGCAATAGGAAGTTACTTAGGGTAGTAACCATAATCTACGTCTTACTCTTTAAATGACACTGGCGGATGGGGGGGACCACATTTCTATTCACACATGGCCACAGATTTTTCTGGACCGCTGTTAACATCCATTGGCAGGACCTCCTACCCATTCAAACACCAAGAACACCTCAATAGAACCTCTGAGTCTTAGAAAGTGTTTCCTCTCCTCCAGTCCAAAGTCAAGTGTTTCAAAGACACCACTGTAAAGGACTGCCTTAATGAGGGAAAAGAGGAAGTGAACATTTTGGCAACTGATCCCCAGACGTTCTCCCTATTTGGAGCTACAGGTTTCTTCCAATAAGGAAGATCACACCCAAACCTCACTAGGTTCATTAACGCAGGGGCCATATACCTACAGCTTGCTTAGAGTTGTCATGTCCTTAACTGCATGAAAGCATTGCAAGATACATGCATCCTGGCAGAACACCTTCAAGATCCACAAAAACTATTTCTCCCACTGCCCTTCTTTGGGTACAGATACCAGGCTTTACCATTTCATTACCAATGCCACCTCTTCAGGGAAATGCAGCTTGTACAACTTACTCTAATAAATGCTGTCTTTATCCAGCTGTGTAATATGATGGCACCTCCTCCCTTCAGAGATGACATGAACAAAGCTTTAAGTGTGAACCAAAACTATCTTTTGTGTGCTAATTTTTAGCTTGTGCAGAAATAAAATGGGCTTAAAGCAAATATACCAAAAGGAGTTACAGAACTGCTTTCAAAAATCCATTTACTGATAATGCACTTTCCTGAACTCTTTTTTTCCCCAGAGATATGACAATTCTGGGTGCCAAGCAAACAAGTGCGATGCTTTTCTTGTGTTGTGTGTTTACCAAAGGATTTATGATAGAAAAGTTGAAGAACCTTTTTATTCACACTAGTCATGAGTTTCCTTTCCATCTGATGAGAGTACTCTGGCACCGTGTTGGTTAATACTGACCTTTGGAAGCACCTTTCTGATAACTGAGACATTTCCAGATGTTCCACAACTCCTGGATCTCAGCAGCATTTGAGCAGTGTCACCTCTAGCTCTTCTGAGGTTGCGCTCTGTTTTGTTACTCAGGACACGCATCACGGTTTCACTCTCCAAACAACACGGTTTGTTATGGCATTTCGTATTACATACATTTAAATTAATAACTATTTTCTTTTACAGACTTCCTGAAATACTTTGTGCAGGAAGTCAGCAACTAACAGTGCAGACTACTAACAATGGGCCAAGCAGAACTCCGTGTCAGAGTCATAGGTGCTGCTTAGGATCGGTGACCATGGCCATGTCACCTCGACCCAGCCACTTTGCCATCAGGCTGTCCTGCACACACCCCGGGTAGCAATAAAGCCCCATCCTGCTGCCCGCGGACATGACTGGAGAATTTCAAAGCATACAAAAGACTGCTGGTCCAACATCACTTCCCTGCAAGGAGCAGGTGACAGTGAGAACCGAGAGCAGTTCTAAGCTGGCATCGTAATTTTGGAGAAGACGGAGTCACAAAATGGTTGAGGAAGAGGGGGCTGAAAAGTACAGGCATCGCTTTCACTCTCGCAGAAAATAATAAATTGTATGCAGAACAATGGTATTTTCTGTTTGTTTTCCACAAAGAGAATATTTTATGTTCCTCCTTCTTACGCAACCTCAAATTTTGCTTCCTATGTCAAGCCGCATCCCCAGCAGTGATAGCTTTCTCAAGCTAACCTGAATAAACAAAGAGATTTTGAATTCCTGAGGGAGATCATCTTTGAACAGGAAAACCTTCCCATGATGGTAGCGTTGTTGCTATTCCACAGTAAATCCTATGAAGCCTTGGCTCGAGAAGTGCAAAACAGCGTCCTCATCCTTCTTTTGCAGCAGGCTAATGGCCAAATGTTATTGATTTCTTGCCAGTTCAACAGAACTGTGCAGTTCATTAGGTCTCGAACTTGCCATACAATCAAAGAAACTTCTCTCAGTAAAGCTCTGCCTTCTACAATGTTTGTTTCACAACACTTTTCCTAACAAATTGCTGAAAAATCTAGCATGGCAAGTAAAGCAGAGCAACCAAATCAGTTTCAGCTTGAATACAAACAGAATCATTTCAAAGGACATTATTGCACCTTCTTTTAGTGCTGCCAATATCAAGTTTTAGAGTTATGATCTCTGCCATTCCACTGGAGTTTCTCAAAATTATATTAATGATTCATATTTTCTACGTAATGTAATAGTAAAGCCTGAATGATCAAAGTATTCACATGGCAAATGCCAATATTCGATTTATTTTACGTTTCTTTTTTCTATTTGCACATAAATGTCAAAATACAAATTGCCTCTTTTTTCTTTTAATTTAACCAAAATTGATGCTTTAAAAAAAAAAAAAGACACACACAAAAAAACACCACCACATCTTTACGCCATCAGTTTCAACCAAAACATCTGAGAAGCAGTTTATCACCAATAGCTGCATCTAAATACTAACAGTTCTTGTTGGTTTTTGTTTTTAACCCACTGGAATGTATTGTGGGAAGAACTATGCCAGAAATTCGATTTCTCTTCTCGCTTTTGTCTCATGTTTGGAGCTTTGTAGCCCACATGAATACTATCCTTTTCAAAGACACAGAAACATACAGTAGTGTCTAAGGACTGAAAAGCTATCCAGTTTTGCCATACATAATAAGAACAGAGGCATTCCCTGTACTAAGGAATGTATAAAAGAACGTAATTTTGTGCACTAACGGGCATACAAGGCACAACGTCAAAATAGAGAAATCAGCTACAGCTTTCAGGTCAGTTAAAAGCCTCACCCAATTTCTTACTGAAACTTAACATTTTTCTGCAGCAACAGACAAAATATTCCTTAAGTCATCTTTTCTTGAAGAATATTTCTAGTAAGACGAAAAATACCGCTTACATCTTCTGCTTTGATTTACACCAGAGTTCGGTGAGGGAGGACTGGGGAGTAATAACAGGGAAAAAAACCCATCTTTCTATCCTACAGGAAATTCTAATGTATTATCATATCAGGAATTACTTAGGAATGTAAAATCAAAAGAAAACAAAAAAGCTTTTTTAGCACTTCGTGTTGAATCAACCAATTGTGATGGACCACTTTGTTTGAAGCCTGTTCCACACCAACCTATTCGTGCCTAAAGGGAACGGTAATGCAGCTTCTACGTTGCACAGGTGTCCTCCCTACCCAAGCTGTATTTCCATGATGGGTCTTACGGTCATATGTCTTCCAGGACACATGGCTCTCAGCTGCGGTGGAAGCAGTGAGTAGTCAAGATATACAAGAAAAGGTGATAGGCACCACACCCAGCTTCTTTGAGCCACCATAGCCCTATAGACCAATGAAGTTTAATGCGACCCATTTCAATGCCAAACATTTCACTGTGGGTCGGCAGAGAATTTGATTTATGAAATCAGACCATCCAAAAACTCAGTTCTCAATCAGACGGGGGGAAAATACAGGAAATCAAATGGGGGTTTTTCAGGTCTTTTGAAACTACTTTCTCCACACAAAATAATTCTAACAAAAAGTTGAAGACCAGCATCCACAGAAACCGTCCCTGGATTCCTACCCTGCTTTCTTTCATTCTTACACTTCTATTTCTGACATCTCCTCTCTAACTTTTGTAATGTTAAAAATTAAGAACCTCTTTGTTCTATTAGTTGCATAAAAATGGGATACTACTTCTACTGCAGAAGTTGTACTAATTATGTAGATTGCCATCCTACTGTCTGACATGGTGTCAGAAAGATAACCTCATGCAGGTTTCTTAAACAGAAGAAAGAACCCCACAAAATAATCCCTGTCAAGCCCTTAAAATTATAATTTCCAAAGATAAAACAATGCAAAAGTAGCTACAGTGCTTTTGATAACTACATCTAGAAGTTTCAAAGTTCACATTCAGAACACAACTGGGGAAACATTTGGTTTTATAGCGATGTTTAACAGCGCATTCTTGTATATACCGTCTTGCAGTTCTGTATTCCCATGTGAAAAATGATGTGGCATAAAATCTTTGTGGATTTATTTGCCTGCTGCAGAAACATAAATGGTGTAGCCAGCTGCAGTAAGGGAGAAAAATGAGAAGAGGGAGCATACGGCTCAAAAAAAATCTAGATTCAAAGCGACACTCCCATCACTGTCATCACATACAGACAAACTTGCATCAAGAATTTTGTGAGAAAGTTGAGTGGGATCCAGCCGTAGAGAATTGACCTGGAACAACACTACCCAAAGCAAAGGTACCGCTCTGACTTTGGCAATTAGCCTCATACACTTGTTTGCGGGAATCATAGAATCATAGAATCACAGGGGTTGGAAGGGACCTCTGGAGATCATCTAGTCCAACCCCCCTGCCAGAGCAGGGTCACCCAGAGCATGTTACACAGGAACGCGACCAGGCGGGTTTTGAATGTCTCCAGAGTTGGAGACTCCACCACTTCTCTGGGCAGCCTGTGCCAGGGCTCTGCCACCCTCAAAGGAAAGAAGTTCCTCCTTATGCCATCTTTTTTCCAGACTGAAGAAGCTCAAATCCCTCAGTCTTTCTTCGTAAGAGAGGTGTTCCAGTCCCCTAATCATCTTGGTAGCCCTTTGCTGCACCCTCTCCAGCAGTTCCCT
>VXBH01002976.1:285109-305958 GCA_013400035.1 Rynchops niger | reverse complement strand
ACCTTTCAAAGATGATGGAGAGCGGCCCAGCAATGACTTCCGCCAGCTCCCTCAGCACTCTCGGATGCATCCCATCAGGGCCCATGGACTTGTGAATATCTAATTGATCTAATTGGTCCCTCACTCGATCCTCCTCAACCCAAGGGAAGTCTTCTTCTTTCCCCGTGACTTCCCCCAATGCCTGGGACTCCTGAGGGCTGGGCCGAGCAGTAAAGACTGAAGCAAAGAAGGCATTCAGTAACTCCGCCTTCTCCGCATCCTCCATCACCATGGCTCCTGTCTCATTCAACAGTGGGCCCACAACTTCTCTGGCCTTCCTTTTGCCTCCAGTATACTTGTAGAAGCCCCTCCTGTTGAGCTTGACATCCCTAGACAGGTTTAATTCCAAGGCAGCCTTGGCTTCCCTTGTTTCAACCCTGCACGCTCCGGCAGCATTCTTGTAATCCTCTCAAGGGTTCAGTCCCTTCTTCCACTTATTGTAGACTTCCTTCTTCCACTTGAGCTTTTTCAGAAGCTCCCTGCTCAACCATGCAGGTCTCCTGCGTCCCTTAGGCGATTTCTTTCTCTTAGTGATGCAACCTTTAATCATGCCTTAATTCCTCACTGCTTAAGTACAGAGACACCCTTCCTCATCAAGATACAGAATCAGAAGGTGAGTTCACTGTACAGAGCTGACAGCTCAGCTGTGGATGGAGCAGGAGGGACGCACAGAGAAGAGCAGACAGAGAGACCCAACGCTTGCCTGAGCCCAGGAACAAGATGCTGTGAGCAAACAGCTCTGGGGTAAACTGTGACACGTGAAAGCTTTTTTCACATCTTCCATCTTTTGTATTCAAAATGCAATCAATAAGCACATAACCAAGTTTAAACTCAGCCAACAAGACCCAAGGGATCTTTTTTCTTCTGCTCCCACTCCCTTTATTTACCATCAAACATTGTTGGCTCTGTGAAGACAAGCTATGGTTGTCTCTCAAAAACTGCTGAGTAAAAACAAGGTATATAACAGTGTTATAATATAATTTCTGTATAAACAGAATACAGCAAGCAATCACATGTTGTGGTTATAGGTTTTGCCATGCTGGCTCAAATTAGCCACCTATCCATTATCCTGTCTGTGACGATAGTCACTTGTTAGCTCTTATATCATTCAGAGAATGGGGGAAGAACAAACTGTAGCCAAAAACAGGCAATAAAATTACCAAAACAGAACTCTTACCAGCTGTCATTAGTGGCTGCTTTCAGTGGCTACTCTGTGACTGAGATGCCGGAGTTACTTTCCTTCTAATAATTGGAAAAGAAAGGTATGTGGTATTATAAAACACAGTATGTAAATGCTTTACTTGCACTTGCACCACCAGTGCTCCAAGGAAATTATTCTTTTCTTTTTTTTTTTTTTTTCCTGCAGCACAACTAACCATGTTTACTTCTCAATCATTAAAAAGGCAATATTTTTCTATTACAACAGCAGCTTGAATTGTTGAACAAATCTTAACATTAAAAGCAGTGTCACAGCTCTCTACATTTTTAAAGGTTTGCTTTTTAGATACTTCAAGTTACCACTGAGACCTCTTTTTTGTAAATATTTATATCAGATCATTTTTAAACTTCCACAACACTGGTGCCAATCTATACCATTGCTCCAGCTAAATGACTGCCCTTTATATTTGAAACACCGAAGAGCAATTTATTCCCATTCTTCTGCAGTACACAGCAAAGTAATCATAATGTCATTGAGCTATAACAGTTATAAAGCAGAGTTCTAACAATACAAGCTGAAAGCAAGTTAATGACATAACGAAGTGACAGATGTCCCGGTATAATTTGGGGCTTGCATACAAGAAAACACCATGTCCTGCTAAAAAGGTCAGTAATCCAAAGACAGGTATTTACATAGCTAGATGGAGAGCTGGGATGAAGATTTTCAAAATGCCTCTGTAAAACACTGATCATCCAGCACTATTGGCTCTGCTAGAATAATTAAGAATAGTGGGTGTTTAACTTCTGACAATCTGTCCTCTTATTTAGCTGGCTAAATTATGACTGCCAGGCTGAAATCTTATCATCCCTGAAATAAATGGCAAAACTTCAACTGAATGCAGAGGAATCTGGGGTGTTTAGATCTGACCCTGATTTCACTTACACTGAGGTTAAAATGATGTGATTTGAATTAGCATCACCTATTATTGCTTCTTAGTCTTCTTACTTCCTGCATTAACTCCCAAAAAAGTTTCTAGACACTGATAATCCATGACATGTTGAAGGTCCTAGCACACAAAGTAACTGTTCTCTTTGCTCAACCCCTTCCATGTACCACCTCCTCTCAAAGGCTGTAAAACGACCTGCATGCAGATTTGAGGAGCAAGCCCAGAGCTAGCGGCTCACATCACATGCTCAATTGCAAAAACTAAAAAAGAAACCGCCAAAACTTGAGAGTCATTATTTATTCAGGGTACAGAAGAGAAAACCCATTATCCAAAGGTACTAAAGATTCTATGTTATTACCTCTAGAAAAAAAGAAACCACAAAACATAAAGCAAGTGCAAACACAGATCAATAGACATGTTTTATAATTATGATGCAATATATATGTACCTTAAAGAAAATAAATTTTGTATCTTACATCTGATATCATTTTTTTTTCCTTGAATATTAGAGAAAATAATGCTACAGAGAAGCAGCAGCAGAAGAGAAAAGAATATATGCTACATATTAGGCTGACTCATAAAACAAAGAAACGAAAAAAATCATTTGTTATCAATTTATGAAGATTTTTATAGACACAAAAAAGTTTGGTTTTTTTTAATATAATGGGGGAACGACCAAAGAGTGAACGAAGTGCCAGTCAATTCAGTAATTAAACGGCCATAGTGGCAGAATGGAAGCATTCATGTAGGTCAGTAACCCATCCCCAGCACTAGCTAATAGCTGACAGATAAGACAGAATGAAGTATCTGAAGAGGATGAGCATCAGACATTTCATGCCCAACTGGGATGCGCAACTGGGTTCACCACAGACACCAAGTCATAAAGCAATCAACAGTGGTTCAGCAACTGTTAGGTTCAGCAGTGTTAGGTTAATAGTTGGACTCGATCATCTCAAAGGTCCCTTCCAACCATGAAGATTCTATGATTCTATGATTCTAACTTATAGAATCATAGAACTGTCTAGATTGGAAGGGACCTTTAAGATCATCGAGTCCAACCATTAACCTAACACTGCAAAAACCACCACTAAACCATGTCCCTTCAGAACCACGTCTACCCATCTTCTAAATACCTCCAGGGATGGTGATACCTGGGCTGCCTGTACCGATATTTGATAGCCCTTTCAGTGAAGAAATTCTGCCACTTAATCTCCTTCCGTCGCTTAGGGGCCATATTCCTCAGGACTTCCCAGACCAACAGGGCCTCGCTGGTCACATAATACAGCCTCTGCAAAAGGGCTATTTATGGGCAGCTTGTGGAGCACGAAGCTGCTAGCTCTCGCTTGGCTACCCCTTGCCCATTAGAACACACACATCAGTATTTCTAAAGCATGGGAGGAATACCAAATGCATGAGCCAAGCAGGTACTGGCATGATTAAGGCAGAGTAGTTTAAAACATGTCTGCACACCCTCATGCCCCTGCAGAAGGGCACAGCATTCCACTCTGGTGCGCAGAACACCAGAGCTTGGAGAAACCAAGGGGTTCGCCCTTGGGGAAAGATGGGGGATAAGCACAGTTTATAGCACTGGTGTGGCAAAACCTCCTCCGTCACTGACACAACCTTGACCCCACAGGCATTGTGAAAAAGGGCTCGTTTTGGGTTAGCAAAGCATAAAATGCTTACAGCAGGTAATTGAAACAACAACAAAAAGAATCTCATCCTGAGGAGGCTACCTGACTATCTTACACCTTCAGTGAGCGTTGGTCCAAGTTTACTAGATTCCTCACTATTCCCCTTGAAAAAAGTGCTTTGCTGCTTATGTATCTAGATGCATATGAATGACAACCTGAGGCTTTAGGCTCATGTTACTAATATTATGCTATATCATTTGTCAGACTAGTAATGATTACTATTAAGACTTAGCACTGAAGCTAAGGAACTATTTTTGACACAGGATCACCACCACTTCAATGTTTGTTTGCACACATAGGACTGTTATTCAGAACTGCAATGACACACAAACCATTTTTCCAGTCAATTATGTGAATCAGATACATTGCAAAAAATTGAAATATGTCAGTTTTACAAACAATTATTTTCGCACATAAAAAATAGTTTCGTAACAAAAGGGGGCGTTGATTTTAAGGTAAACACATTTTTATGTGTGTGCATAAGCTGCATTTAACCTTTCTTTTATTTAAAAACACACAGAAAACTACATGCTAGCAGCTTTTCCATTTAGCAGTGCGATTTTTATTTTGTGGTTCCAGAAATTTTCACAGTGGACTTCTGCCAATATTTGTTATACACTTTAAAAATTAGAAAATACTCAGAATAGCCATCTATACTAAAAGTAAATAAGCACTTATTGACACTGAATGAATGCTCAGGCAGTTAGTCACAAAAAATCTAGTAATGTTATGACTCGTCTGCTACCTGAACTAGAATTACTTTAAGACCAATTTCATATACTGAACTACAGCCACAAGCATGACTGAAATGCAGATGTATCATGTTACGTTAGCAGCAGGCAAATCTACAGTAAAAATAATAACTACATTTAATTACACTGTGACATATTTTCTTAACATCTAAGTCACCTTTCCTCTACAAAAAAATAAAACAAACATAGCATCTTCTGTCCAAAACAAAGTCTTCTTGCCAGGGTAAATTATTCAAGGTGGCATAGACCAACACTGTCTCTGAATACCTACAAGAAAGCTTTACAGTATCAGCCAATTGAGTGTTAAAATTGCAGCTGAAATTCAGTGTAAATAAACAGGAAAAGAAGGATATGGCAAAAGACAATCTGTACTTCACATGGGCGATAATAAGCCCTGAGCTGACTATGCGCTAACCAGGCCTTGGGGCTGTAACAGAAAACCTGAGGTCTGTGGCTTGGTACTCATCAGAAAGACATTCTGGGAACAGCACAGGAGCAAAACAGAAAATGGCCCTACGCCATAATGTATATAAATGGCCAAACTACATTTTCACTGCTAGGTACATACTGGCTTGATGCCACCGAGCTGAGTGGTGCAGTTGACTCGCTTGAGGGAAGGGATGCCATCCAGAGGGACCCTGACAGGAGTGGGTCCATGCAAACCTCATCAACTTCAACAAGGCCACGTGCAGGCTCCTGTGCCTGGGCTGGGGCAATCCCCAATACCGGTACAGACTGGAGGATGAAAGGATTGAGAACAGCCCTGTGGAGGAGGACTTGGGGAACTGCTGGATAAAAATGGGACATAAGCCAGTAATGTGTGCTCACAGCCCAGAAAGCCAACCATATCCTAGGCTGCATCACCAGAAGCATGGCCAGCAGGTTGAGTCAGGTCATTCTGCCCCTCTACTCTGCTCTGGTGAGACCCCACCTGGAGTACTGCATCCAGTTCTGGAGCTGTCAGCACAGGAAAGACATGGACGTGTTGGAGTGGGTCCAGAGGGCCACAAAAATGATCAGAGGGCTGGAGCACCTCTGCTGTGAGGACAGGCTGAGAGCGTTGGGGCCCCTCACCCTGGAGAAGAGAAGGGTCCAGGGAAACTTTATTGTGGCCTTTCAATATATAAAGAGAACTTATAAGAAAGATGGAGAAAGACTTTTTACCAAGGCCTGTAGTGACAGGAGAAGGGGCAACGGCTTTAAACTGAAAGCGGGTAGATTTAGATTGGACATATGGAAGACATTTTTTATGATGAGTGTGGTGAGGCACTGGAACAGGCTGCCCAGAGAAGCTGAGATGCCCTGTCCCCGGAGGCATTCAAAGTCAGGCTGGATGGGGCTTTGAGCAGCCTGGTCTAGTGGGAGGTGTCCCTGCCCATGGCAGGGAGTTTGGACTAGATGATCTTCCAATGACCATTCCAACCCGAACTGTTCTGTGATTCTATGATTCTCCATCTCAGAACAGAAAGGGCAGAGCTGTAAGTTACGATAACAGCAAAGAAACAAACTAGAAGGTGTAGAATGGTTCCTGATGAGAGAACCTATTGTGAGAAACCCATCCAGATCAGTCAGTGGAAAGGTTCTCCAGATCACCTTTTAGTCTGAGAATGGTGCCTACAGGAGCAGACACTTGTTATGGGAAGCAAGGAAGAGCTTTTGGGGATTGTACAAGACTTGTTATGGGATGACTACAGGAGGAACCAAAGGCAGGGGAAGGGAAGAGTAAGCATGGGAAAATAAAGGAATAAGCTAACAAAAGGGGCCAATCAGGCCAGTACATCTGCCTGTCCATGCCCTGTGCTTGATCATCATAGTGTTTCCTGTTGTTGCCTTAAACTCCATTTCTAACTATTTTCCTGGATAGGGTGAGTCTGCATCTGTGTGCATATGTGTGTGTATGAAGCTCTAAGGGTCATCAACTGGATGACAGACCACAGATCACAGGGGCCCATATGTCTGTGGTGCCAGCAAATGCATTGAATGTGACTGCTGGTGAATATCGGGCCACACCAGCCAGCCAGCAGAAGTCACCTGGCAGCCCGCTGTCATTACAGGTGTAAGTCTGGGCTGATAGCTGAGTCTCTGTGAGTGAGACAACTGGAGGAGTTAAGACACTGAAGGGGCCAGAAGGTCGAGGCCAACTACTGGTGGGGCCACAAAGTCTGCGGGTCTGTGGAGGGACCTGTTTGGGTGTGTCTGTGTTTCTATGCATGAACTAATTATAGGAAAGAGGATCCAGAGCCAGCAGCTGGATGAAGTGTGTCTAGGCCATTTTCTGGAAGGATCCATATTATAAAGATGCATAATTTCCAACTAACAGACCTTCATCTTGATCAGCCAGAGTGGGAAAGAGGATCAGGCCACTGGTGCTGTTTGTGTTTGCATCAGTGCTGAGAGTTTGTGTCGATCTGAGTGTACTGAACACCCAGGTTTCGTGTGTGTGCTGCTGGATGAGGTTGTGTGCCTTGATGCTGCTCGGACGTGGCAGCATGAAGCTGCAGGAGCTGAACAGTACAACATTAAGGTGCTGATTAAAAATCAAAAGGTATTTCTTCATGACAATATATAGTGAGCCTTCAAATTACTTGCAACAGCCACTGGAGGCTTTACAGAAGTAAGTACGTAGGGATTCAAAAAGGAATTTGGCAAAGTCTGAGAAGAAAAATAGCTGTTCACTGCAAAGGCATGAACTTCAGCTCAGGGTATTAGGTCTGGAAGTTGCTAGAGCTTAAGACAGCATTTGTGGAAAGCATCACATATGCCCTGACACACTTATCCAACCGTCAGCTGTTGAGACTAAGAGGGAGTGGAGACTGGGCTCAATGAACTTTTGATCTATGGTGGTCAAGCTTACGTTGACATAATCAATACTCAACTCTTGCTACTGTTACAAGAATGAAGCTAGTATTCTGTAAAATGAAATATGTAACGATTATGAATGGCATGTAATAAAGTCTGATTTATGGCACAGGGTTGATAGTTGAAGTATGTGCCATCTCTTCAGAAGCTGTCTAGTGCTTTCAGCTCCTAAACATTTTTTAAAAGGTGCTCTGTGCACCGTAACGACAAATCTCCTTGTCCACAGAGCTAAACCGAACACGTGGTGTTTTGCCTTGAGCCATGTAAACACAACCCAGTTGCATAGCTTTGTTGGTATTTTTGACCCCACTCATCATTCAGGCTAGGAAGTCAAGATGTAAACGTTATCTGGTAAAAATAAATTGCACCACATGACATCACTACAGAAACAGGGCAACCCCTTTCATTTATTACAACAAAAAATAGTCTAAAATGACAGGTCTCTAGACATATGCAACCCTCAGCATTTAGAGGCTCTCAAATAAATTCTAGGTAAGTATCTTAATGGCCCGGATATCAACACTGTCTCAAGAAAAAAGTGAGGGTTCACACTCAACTAAGAGGAGGTAGAAGCATTTCTCCACAAGGAGACAAGGATACATCACTAGAATACAGGAAATCAGAAGGGGGACCTCAAAAATGTATTATTCTTTGTGAAATGTTTAGCTAGGTAAGGCTACCATAATTGTCAGCTATCGAATGTTCGGCAACCATCAGAACATCTCAGGCAAGACACCAGACATTAGTTTCTAGGTCTGAGGGTAGGTGTGTGACTAGGAAACCAATTTTAATGCAAGTTTTCAAGACTTTTTTTTTTTTTTTTTAAACACATTAGATGATAGAATATGCTTAAAGCAATCTTATTATTCTTGCTGGCTGTCCACTGATTCTGGAGAACCTACCTGGCTTGCTAGTAATGTGGTTAGCCATAAAGGAGATGTGAAAGCATTATTTTTAAAACATGACCTGTGTTACAGATAGGAAATTTCCATATTAATGTAAAAAACACTGAGCAACTATGAGCGTGTGATAGGTGCCAAGTACAAGTAGGAATTATTACTACTACATTTGGAAGTCCCTGATGACAGGAGTTACACATGCAAAACTTTATAAAATACATTTAATGAAGAAAATTTCATGAAGTACATTTCAGGACTGCAAGAAGGAGGTCTTCCAGGTGATGAGAGAGGGTTAAGAGGGTTTACATTGGAAACATGACTTAGGAAGTTTCCAAACCTTTGGGTTTACTGCCGTGTGCTAAATACTAATATATTTCATATTTAATTACACTAAATGTATTAAATTTTATGAAATAGTTAATATGCAAATAAGATATTTTTGAAAAACTTGAATTCACATACATACTCCAGTATGTTCCAGTTCTGGAAACAACTTAAAGTGACTATCAGCAAATGTTTCCAAAAATTAAGCCGATGTTGCTTAACAAGTACCTAAGAACAATTAATTCAGCATAACTTTTTAAAACAAGTATTTCAAGTGCTAAGTTTAAGGACATCCTCAGAGCAGTTTTCAGTAACAGCATCAACAACAACAAAAAAGTGCATCTCTCCATGCTTCTAAGTCCATATTGTATATTTTGTTTTGCTGATCACAAGTACTTTTGCTGTCTACTCTGTGTTTATTATGCTAACAGGTGCCAACACTTCCATTTAATCCAATCTGGAATGTCTGCTGTATCTTACTGTGCCTTCCTGTGTCTATGTATGGTAAGCTTAGCATGCCTAGCTCTAAGACGCCTACGGTTACACAGCTTTGGCTCCTCCACGTACAAGCAGTTATCTTCTAATTTAGCTTCTCTGAGTATTTAACAGAGGGCACTGAAACTGATTAAGGCTTCCCATATACCCAAATGGCTGCTACAGGCTGAAACGCATCAAACCTGCTAAATAAATTTGCTATTACTGTCTCACAGGAAGAGGTTATCTGGTAGGGGTACTTGGATATTTTCAAAGATGACATATGTACAAACAACGTTGTCCCCACACCCACCGCACCCAGGAACAGGGATGAACTCACAGGTTGCCCAACGCAACAATAACATCAAAGCAGCACGGGGGTAGCAAGTCTCTGACCGACACAGGAATCCATTCATCACCGAGCAGTTTACAATACGGCATACTTTCTCAGTTACTTGGAGGAGAGAGCTTTAGGAACAGCTAATGTCATCTGCGTAATAAAAACCTGCAGTTACTTTTGCCTGTCAAAGAGGACTTTATTAAGGCAGGGAGAGATCAAAGACTTCCAGTACAGCTGCCTGATAGAGGAAAAGAGGCAGACAAGGAAAGAGAAGAGGAATTGAGACTTTTTAGTACCAGTCTTCATTTTGCGTTAGAAAAGGTTTTTATAGTCTACTGACAGCTGTAACCGTAAAAATTTGTTCTATGAGAAAGTTTTTGTTCAGCATAAACACTGTAAACAGATATGCCCACCCTCAGTCACAAAGTGGGTTTTAAGTATCTCACTAAACTAGTGGTTCCCTTTTAAGGCCTTAATTGAGAAAATAAAAATAAAAATCCAAGAAATGATGTTATGTCATGCTCTGTTGTGCCACATTGTAATCCCGAAGTTGAAAACAAGAGAAGATGCCAACAATTCTAGGCTGAAACTTTCCGTATTTCTACCTTAGTAGCCTTGTGCTTTTCTGAAACAGTTCATGGAAAACTGCTGGTGTTTTAAGCAGATTTGACAGACTCCAGTATCCCAAACAATAATTAAAAATTAACATATGCTGCCATTCTTACAACATTAGTAACCCATAATAAAAGCTGCAGGTTATATATACAAGACATGCAGAACTGGATACTGTTTGTATTACTCAGTGATAATTAAATAATTTGCTGTAGCTACATTCAGGGGTTTTTAGGGGGTAGCCTGATTCTGACAAGCATTTGTAATCAAACAAGTCAATTACACTTGAATACACTTCTTTGGAAGCTCACAAAGCTCTCCTCCAAATATGTTTTCCATTAATTGTCCACATTTCCCACAGCACTCCACCCCACTCATATCCTTCCTGACCTGGGTTACTTAAAAATAACCTTGAATCAAGAAAGAACATCAGGAAATATAAATGGAAATGGCAGCTGATCAACCCCTAATAAAAGGTACATGGTATTAAAGCAGATCAGGCACCTGGTCCCACTAGATATATTTAGAAGAGTCTAAACTCTGAAGTGACTTAGTTTAAATAATCCACTCCAGTGAAATTATATCAGATATACACACGGTAAAGCAGAGACGCTTATTTCTGTGCTTTTGATGTAAGAATCACCACTCATGCATTTTTATAAAAGTAAGTGGAGTAGGAATAAACCCTTACAAGGCTTAGCTTTGCTTGGGGGTATTCCAGTTTTATACATTATGCAGCTTCACTAACAAATAGGTATTCCCCAAATAAATCCCTGGGGGTGAAGATTAAGAAAAAAAAGAAAAAGCCACCTGAATAAACAGTACAGACAAGTACAGGATAACGGGAAACTCGGGAAGAAAAAGGGTAATAAAGAGATACACACCAGCCCTTATATCATAAAGCTTAACAGCCCCTTTCCCCTCCTTCCTTCTGTCTCTATAATAAATACAGCCTGAAGAAGATCCAAAGTTATGTTACACTTCCCAGGGTAGCAAAACAAAGTATTTTGTAAATATTACTACTGCTCAGCACAAGAAGAAAACAAAAGCAGAAAAATGCTGAATTATGGATATATTCCAAGTGCCTCAAGAGAAGGAAAAAAGGCTTCAGCTTTAGTTAGCAACGGTTATATCACATTCTGCTCATTAGTGCAAAAAGTTTAAAGTTAAGTTTACTCTAGTTGCACAATTTTTTCCTGCTACAACTTAAACGTTTGCCAAACCAGAATGACTACTTCAAATTTAAATCAGATGGGAAATGATTAAAAACAAAACAACCTTTCTTATTGCCCCAGAAAACAGAAAAGAACTGAAGTAGAAAATACATACCGCATACACACTGCACTAATACATGCAAAAAGAAAAAAAAGCGCCCATCACAAGTACAAAAAGCCAGATAGAATTTTCATCTTTTTACTTCTCAGAAAACTCTTAGAAATTCTGAAATCAGATTTTTATTATGGTTCTCATTAAAACTTCAACTCAGATGCTGATCCAGTAGTAAATTTCTGACAGGCAATGAAAAGTAAGCCTGATCACTGTACAGCAACTTAAAACAATGTCCTGGCATATATATTTCTTTTCTCACATGATTTTACTTCCTGACAGCAAGCAGAGAGGAAAATGTAAGAAAGTGAAGTGGGAACCCTTGTGGTTTTGCCTTACAAAAAAAAAAAAAAAATCCTACTATTTGGGGCAACAGTTCTGTCTTAGAACTAAATGTCCTGGGTGAAGGTTCAACATCACCTTTTACTGTCCTCTGAGCCTGCTCATTCAGCCAGTTTTCAATCCACATCACTGCCCACTTACCTAAGCCATACATCATCAGCTGTCTACAACGACAATATTATGGGAGACAGCATCAAAGACTTCATTAAGGTCAAGGTAAACAACCTCCACTGCTTTCCCCCCATCCACCAAGTCAATCACCTCATTGTGGAAGGCTATCAGGTTGGTCAAGCATGATTTCCCCTCTGTAAATCCATGCTGACCACTCCCAATCACCTTCTTGTCCTCCTATGTGTTGAAATGCTTTGCAGGAGGATTTTCTTCATCACCTTCCCAAGTACTATGGTGAGACTGACTGCCCTGTACTTCCCTGGATCTTCCTTTTTGCCCTCCTTGAAGATACAAGTGATATCTGCTCTCTTCCAGTCCTTAGGAATTTCTTCCAGTCATCATAACCATTCTGCAGCCTTCAAGTCTTCAAGCATATCATACGAAGTTCACTCAAGCAAAAGGTTGGGATACCACTGGACTGCATTAAGACATCATTAAAGACGATGGATGGATGGATTCAAAGTCAAATACTTGTGTTCCCAAGTTTCTCAAGAATTTAGACAATTCTGAATTTTTAAATTGAACTGGAATAATTTATAGAAAAGATAATGTATTTTTACTGCATATAACTGCCAAATAGAGACATTAGATTAAGGAGGCAAAGTCCAAACATCTAAACATATTAGGAAAGATGAAAAAACACAGTTCAAAAAGATATCTCGGATGCTGCATATTTTTGCTATCCTTACTTAACAAATCTCACACTCCACCACAGAGGTCAAAAAGCAACATTAGAGACAAAAATCAGCATTGCTTTCAAAATTACTTGGAATTGCTGCGTGACCTTTGCAAAACAAATCATTAGAGCTCCTTCTGGACAGTCAGCTTATTCTACAAGCCATTTAAAGCAGACCCAACATTTACTGTTACATTTATCATATAGCCAACTCATTAGGTCTCCAACTAAGGTCTTACACAGTACCTACACCCTAGAGATTTAGTACCTTACCCAGAAAATCAAAGGTATGGAAATCTGGCAATAGCAAGACCAAGTAGCCAAGACATGAGTTAAAGAAAGTGGCTGAATCACAAAGTAGACTGTGGTTGCAAGAGTGTCCCCTATGGGAAACGATCCTGTGAGCATGAGACAGGTAAGAAGCCACATGAAGGTGAACATCCAAGGACTGCCTGTGAGATTACAAATACCACAGCTGTACTCTCTCAGGTATAATGCACTCCTTGCAGTGCACTCTCTACAACAGCTCTTTGGGGCTCACACCACAGTACTTTCTTCCAAGCTTGTCGCATGGAAGCTAAGTAAAGCACATGACCTCTTGTTTTTTAAGTAACCTCCTATACACCGCACCACTGTCAGAATAAGAAGACTTGGTTGCTTACACTTCTCCATGTACCTTGAAAACAACAGTAGAAAGTCAGGATATCTCAGCAGACCAAGAAATAAAACATCATTGCCCTGGAAGTTACTGAAGCTGTTACACAAGTAGGACACAATGCATTTGAGAAGCCATGAGAAAGGACAAAAGTGATGAAATAAGCCTTAAACAGGTACTTGGTTTTGTTCATGTGTTCCCTCTTGCTGGCACATTGAGTCATTTTCTAGTATGAACTGAATGAGAGAAGAACAGAGATGAAGCAAACTCATACAGCATCCCCAGCACTGCACGAGGCAGCTCCAACACACTGCATGAATACTGGTGGGGCAAAAAGCACAACAGAAAGACCAAAAAAAAAACAGTTTGAAATTTACACAAGGAAGGGAAAGACTCAAAGAGAAGGACACCAGAAAGATGAAGCAAATGTGTGTACAACCATATACTATTAGCCTAGCAATGAATTTCAGTGATTACGACAATCACAAGTGTTGACAGAGAAGAAACACCCTTTTAGGGGAAGTAGTATTAGGAGGACCTGCTATAATTACAAATAACTTATTCACAAAAAAATAGGAGAAAGAAATTATTTCCAATTTCAGTTAAGTGCATCAAAACCAAACTGCCTGAAAGAGTAAGTTGTACAATTGAGGTTAACTGGACTAGCGAGAGCATTCTGCCTGGAAGGACAAATACGCAAGGTGCACCCAAGAGACGCCGGTGGCAGAAGGGAATAAAGTCATGAATTACAAGAGGAATACCCCAGCTGTAAGTTTCAGGATTAGGCACTTCTCAGGCCTTACCACGCGCTTTTCCTGTGTGCAGAAAACACGCTCAGGATACCTTATGACTAACTCGGTAACCACTTCTGCGTTCACCCATTAAGCCGCAGATGAACACCCTAAAATACTGCAAGGATAAACAAATATCCCGATGCAGATGGTGTTACCCATATGCTAGCATATGGGAAGCACTATTAGGCCTGTTTTACTCCTGCAGAAGGAAGGCAGTCAAGAAACTGATTCACCAGGAGGCCACAGGGAGTGAAGGGCTCAGGAAGCAAATGTACCCAGGATGTACGTAACCCAAATAACCATCCTTCTGCTCCGCGCCACCTAGCCTATGAACACACATAAGACACACGCACATTATGATGTCTTCAAAAAACTAAAAATAAAATATAGGATCAAAGAGGTATTTGCAGAAAGTCAATGGTCTTTAAGAAAACCTATTTAAAATCAGGAAGATACTTCCTTTTTTTTTTCCCCTTTTCTTTTTTTTCCCCTTCCCTTCTATGTAAGGTAAATCTATCTATTTATTTATTTCATGTGGAACCACTTGGCATTATTCTAAATTGTCAAGTACATCTGAGTGGCTGCTTTTACTTCGTTCACTTGGCTGGCACACAGCCAAGTTATCTGCTGCTAAGCTACGAGAATGCGGTGCAGCATTCAGGGAAGAGTGTCCCTCTTTAGAGGATTTTAATATTAGCGTATGTGGTGCAGACACGACTTCTCTGTGGGTCTGCAGCATTTTTCATACTGCTGATGACGGAGCTCTCTCAGGTCGCTGCACATTGTGGACCGTACAACACTGGACACCAGCTAGCTAGGCTTTCCCTCAGGCCACCAAGTAATGCACTTACGAAACTTCCATCTACAGTAGGCAGCAAAAATATAAGAAAAAATACCTAGTCTAGGGTCTGCAAGCTTACACCTACTACAATAATAAAATGAATTGTCTCTATCCAGTTGTTTCCGTAACATACAGCATGTGGGTCAAAAAGCTTCATTTTTTTTATGTGCGTTTGTGCCTCAATTTCNTGGGTTTTTTTTTAATTTTTGGCATTAGATTACAAAGCCAGGTACACAGAGCTTAGGAGAAGCACCACATTGGAGGCTAGTTTGTGCATTGTTAATTTAGTCCCATGTGTGCAAGCATAATGATTGCAGTTCTTTATTACACAATTCTTCTCTCAGGAGATCCTGGTTCAGTTACCACATACAAGTGAGATAATGATTTCATATTTTGCTTTGTCTTGCTTCTTGAATGCACGTCTCCCTGCTTTATCTATTGCACAATAATCAGCAGAGTTCAGAAACTTCTTACATCATAATCCTATGACACTTTTCATGACGCCATTCAGATGCTTACTTTGAATTAATGCATTTATTTTCACGACAGCCAGTGAGGTAAGAAGGAATTATTGCAAATATGGTCAGCACAAAATCCAGCAGTTTCAGATGCAACTCAATTTGGATGCCTGATCTGAAAAAACATCGGCCTTTGGTATTTAAATGGCACTTTCATTTGTTTTAACCACTACTTTCACAGAGATCAGTTCTACTTTTGCGTGCCTAGCGCTTGGGCCAAGCTGGGTCCCCCAAAGACGGAATGATTAATTGCCATGAAACACCCTGCAGATGTAATTTGTGCAATTTTTCACAGAGATCCTCAGCAAATACAGAACCCAGTCCCCACAGGTGGTGGTCTGATTTTACCATGAAATCATCTTTCTCTTCCTGCAGCCTCGTGCCTCACGTGTTACAAATGCTCAGAAAAGGAGCGGAGGGAAAGCAGAAAAGCCCTATAGGAAATTACCCCTTTCAGGATATGAATGGCAATGCTTCTTTTGAACACCTTCTGAGAAAGGAGTCCCAGGAAAGAAACTTTTCTCCTGAAACCACAGAGCACATCACAACACAGAAGGTGGCGTGACTGCTGGGCTGCTCAGGAAGCCTTGGCTCTGTCCTTCCCTGACTGCCGGGTGCTCGGTCTGGCATCCCTCCAGCCTGTTCTCACACTCTCTGCACCCTGTTCTTACACCCTGTGCACACAACTTCTTGGGAAAGCAAAAGAGACAGAAAACATACGCTAATACTTGTAAGAAACAAACAGCTGCAGAGACTCTGCTCCAGCCCTTGGACCTTACACTGAGCTGGCACTGTGACAGCAGTAGCTGGCTAGCATTCTTCTGTGGGTTAAACACTAGAGGGAGAAGGCTTGTACCTCTCCAGTGGGCGTTAGGCTTCCCATCTGCCATCACAAAGACACTGAGATTCCTGGATTCTGGGAGGCTGGAAGATTCCAACTCTGGAAGCACCAACTCATCTGGATCTTCTCCCCATCACTGTTCCTCAGTTCACCTGGTGTTCCCTTCAGTCATCATACCCTTCTTGGGGCAAGAAAGCTACAACCAAAAGACCTCACAGTCATAAACCCAACAAATACACCATCCCAGGAGCTCTCATTTGCCTATGTTCCTGGTCAAGACTTAAGAATAGGCAGAATATTTATGCTATCAAATGCAATAGCAGTATTATCATTTCAGTGCCACTTAGTGCTGTTCTTCCCTTCATCTGTACACAAATATCTGCATGACTTGTGGTGATATTGCACAGATATCAATGTTGGATCCCTCCACTCTTCTGGCAGTTTTTCTTCTGTCTTTCTCATAAGAGACCTTTGCAGCTGGCCCACAACTTCTAAATTATCCCCAACAGATTTATTAGGAAGAAGTATTTTTACTATTTCTCTAAAATTTTTCTGAGTGCCAAATGGAAGCTAATATGACTAGTGCAAAAGGTTGCAATTTTCTTGTCATGCCTGAGCGCCCATGAATGCATGGGTAATTCTCAATTTCATTCTGGAGGACATCAGAGAGATTCTGACAAAGTCACTGAACATGATCTCCACAATTCCAAAGAATATAAAATCCTTGGCATTTGCTGAGACAGGAGAAACAACTTCTGTAAGGGAGAGGAAGTGAACAGAAAGCAGAAAGAAAAAAAAACAGCTATCACCTGCCATCATCCTAAACTTCCAACATGAGGATCCATCACATATCTAAAACATCAAACAGCAATAAAGCAGTATGTTTTAGGGTCCAGCATGGCAGATTTCAGAACACTGTCTACAGCCATAAACACTCAAATTTCACAGCTGTCTGGGTGAAAAACCAATATAAGTTCCCCATGTCAGCAGCAGAACATGTTATTGGAGGTGCCCAGGACACATGTGAGCCAGATGTCCGAGTTCAACAGCCAACTGAGATTTAGTTGGTCTTGGTCGGGTCTGTTCACTCTAACAAATGTAGAAACCTAATTTAGGATGGGGTGACTAATTCTCCAGACTTCACTGACTGTACTTGCTGGGACTCCCACTGTCTGCAATAGTGTGGGGCACCGGCATCCTACCCTACATTCTAATACTGCAAATATATAGACGTTTACAGAAAGTTTAGAATTTATTCAAAGAATGCTAAATAGAAGCACAACATTTTAAAAAATTAAAAAAAAAAAAAAGCTATGTAATGAGCTTGCAGAGTTCAAAAGATTGCAAAGGACACACTGTACTGCAATGGAAATATTGCAGTAATTGGGGAACTTGAACCACACTAGGTCAAAACTGCAGAACGATTAAGCAGCAGATAATTTCTGTTACTCAGACATTATACCACAGTCAAAAACGCAAAAGGCAAAAAATGCACAAAAGTCACTGTTCCACAGTACCGTGAAAAGAAAGGGGAGAACTGTAAGAGGGAGATAGCATATAATCCCCGATTATTTTCAATAGTTACAGCATTTAACTCTTAAAACACAATCCATTTTTTCAAAAGCAGCAGTGGAATTAGAGCTGCCACAATAAAGTGTTTTACAGTGCAAGATCACTTATGACAACATAGCTCAATTCAGAAGTGGTACTTTATAAACACTTCCAATAAAACTGAGTTACTTCTGAGCTCATGGAAAATACAATAGAGACACTGAAATGGCTGGATTGAATTGGGGAAGCCTCTGCTTCTATATATGCCGATTCTGTACCTCAAACAGTAAACCTTATGGGATTGGTACATTAAAAAAAACCCCAACACTGGAAGCTAGATCGTAAGCATATGTTCCTAGACATCTAGTGCAGAACACAGTGTTAAAAAAAACCCCTCTCCCTCAATTTATATTCAGCATCAGTAATGGCTGGTAGACAGAAAAAACTGAAAAGGGGTACTATGTGGAATCTCATTTTCCTTCAACCGTGTGAACAGGTGGATGACACCATCTTTCTGAATCGCTGTGGCTGATCAGCAATCAGGCAACAAACATCAACATTGTTTTCAATCCAGACGAAATCTACCCACACCTTCCCCAGCAGATCCATGAAAGAGTACCTAAATTTGGCCAGTCCATCAACACTTGAGTAAGCACAAAGTGAGAACGCTTATAACGTTCATACTGAAAAATGGGTTACTGTTGCCTCCGACTCCACAGCAGCCGCTGTACCAAACGTGCTTTGAAGCAGCGGATCTAGAGAAGCGTGCTCCTGATAGAAGCAAAATCTCCTCCTATGAACGGCGAAAAGCAGTGGGTTGGTATTTTCAGACCTCGCTGTCTTCACCAGCTGCATGAGGTCTATGTTAATGATTGACTGCACTGACGGGGTTCTTTTTGGTGTGAATCTGCTCCACTATATGTGGGACGCAGTGGGACACTACCTAGAGTGCCCTGCTTGCAATGCAGCTCTCAGCTCTCTAGATCCGCATTATGCACTAACAACTGCGCTGCACTACCAACATCATCATTGCTCAAGATGCAATACAGATATAAACACCAGGAACCCACAATGGGCTGCACCAAAATGTGCCCCATCCCTTCCCTCTTTGCAGAAACTACTCAGTAATGCAGACATACTGCACGTGACCGGCACAAGACTGGTCACTGGATGGGGCCAAAATGAGCAACAGATTCTTAGGATAGAAAATCCTCAGCAAGTGGATCAAAAAAAAAAAAAATGCTGTGGTATTACTAATGATGAGATTGTAATACATAATATATGAATATATAAAGACTGATAGTATTGCCAAACTAATACAGAAATAGAAGCAGCTCTGCCTGGATCGTCTGTTGAGGTATATGGTGAGAAACTGAAACAGGTGGCATGTGACCAGAAAACAGGGTACGTGCCTTACCAGTCTGCTGAGATGATGACGAAGAAGAAAAACACTAAATCTATTTTAAAAGTTAAATAAAGGCAAATTAAGATAAATGGAATACAGTTATTCAGATGACTAAGGACAGACTTGGTTTTTTGTGCTCAGAATTTTTTTTATTTTCTACAAATTTCATCTTACATTTGAGGAACTAAACAGATCCCACAACATCAATGCAACTCTGCTAACAAAGGAGACAAAACAAAGGAGCTGGCGGCATTGACTCTGCTGGCAGCGTAAGACTGGTGGAAGAATGAAATTGGTGTTAAACTGTTATGATACTTTATTTTGAATGTAATTCGAGTATTCACATCATCGTTGTGAGCTACACAGCTGTATGTACGTTCTGGTCACTTTGCACAGCATTCGCGTGATGCTTGAGGTTGAGAAGGTGGAACACATTATTCTTACATGCTAAGTGTCAGTGCGGCCGTTTTGGGATTTATGCTTTGGGATGCATTTGTAATTCAGTTCTAACCTGATTCCAGTCTTTCGCTCGCTGACATTTCACCTGTTAGCTAAAAGGATTTCCCAGCAACTCCACAAATAAGCCTTTGCCAAATATAATTTGGCTTGGGATCTAATTATTTTTCCAATAACTTAATTAAGGAGTATGCACTTCTGTTAAAGCATACTGTAATATTTCAGGACCTTACAATACCTCACAGAGAAATGTTAAGAACTTCAGCCCGTGGTTTCTCTTCAATAAAACTTGGGTCTCACCAAAATCTGGTCTTACTACAATCACTCCCAGTGTTCTTTTAATTACTGTTTAGCCTAAGATATGCAGGCGGTGTCTTCTGTTGCCAAGAACAGAAAACAACAGATCAGTCTCCCCTGTCTGACCAAAGTGACATGGATTAGGGTAGCCAAAGGTTGAATATCGAAGTATTCAATGGCATCGATATTCTTTGAGGTAACGTCTGTGTGGATTTAAACAAACTTTCAAGAGGACGGCATTTCAAAAATAAACTAGGTCTACCCGTAACGCACTTCTCAGCTGGGTACGTTCCCCACTTTTGCATAGTTACAAACAGTCCGTGTCATAACTCTACAGCATCGAACATGCATTTTCAAGAGTTAGAATTAAATGCTTAAAAAATGTGTTAAGTTTTGGCAAAATAGCAATAAATATGGCCATGAGATTTTTTCTCTTGTTCTCATTATCCCCAAAATGTGCTCATTACTAAGCAAGCAGGTAAACACAAACCATGTATCAAAGAGCAAAGCTCAGTCCCTGGAGAGATCACGAGGGTTATACTTTTCTATTTATTTACCGCCTGTTGCCTTAGGCCAGAAAGCACGCTGCAAATTCACTTTACAGTCCTGCGCGAAGAGACAGAGGCAACCCCTTTGATGCAGCTTGCCTTAAGCGCAACATCAGCAACTCATTTTGCAGTTTACTCCTCAAATGCATCTCAAAATGGCTTGAACAAATGTATTTCTTGAACGTGCCCGCAAACTGTATCGTCTTGTGACAGTGACCAAACGATGGAGGAGGCAGAGGGGTTACTTGGGAAAGCAAACAAGAGCTAGTTACCCCAAAGTTGTCCCCATGCACGAAGCGTTTAGAGACTCTTTTCTGAGAAGGACTTACT
>VXBH01002976.1:263981-279937 GCA_013400035.1 Rynchops niger | reverse complement strand
TGGAAAGCGGCAGAGCTGGGCGAGAGCCGGCAACTTCGCTTCCGAGCTGCGCGGCGCAGAAAAGCCAGAGCGAGAAGTGACACCCCGGCGGAACGCCCGAAACCCGCTACTTTTTAACCCGATATTGACGTTGGGTGAAGGGCGGGCGGGGTTGCGGGGCGAAGCGCTGCAGCCGGTCTCGCTCCGGGGGCTCGACACCCCCGCAGCCCCCCGCGCCTCCCCGCGGGCAGCCCGCAGCCGGCCGGGGCTGCAGGAGCCGTCCGTGTGCCCGGGCTGGCTGCAGGGACAAATTTTCATTATAGANGCGGCGGGCACAGCCTCCATGCCCCGGGGGCCCCGGGGACCAGCGGAGGGAAGGGGGTGGCCAGTCACACCCCCCCAGAGGCGGATCGGTACGCGCTTCTGCTTGGAGAGGGAGTTACTCGGGTTTATTTTTCCCCCGGGTTCAGCAGGGCTCGCAGCAGGCGCGGGGTTGTTTCCATGCTGCCAGGGCAGTGTGGTGAGGCAGACCTTAATTATAAAAAATAATAAATAAGCAAGCTCTGGCGAAGGAGCTGGTATCAAGAATTGTTTTACAAAAAAACACAAGCAATACGGAAATTTCTACCAACTAGAGGACGCTTTAATTTACCACATTATTTAAACTTCCTTTTAAGGTTCTTTCATGAAAAGGCATTTGAAACTCGTTCATTTAAAAATGTATTTTGCATATGTAGCTTTCTGTCTCTTTTGCTTTACTGAGTCTTATGACTAAGAAAGTTGATTCTCTTACTGACTGACTGAACAAAAATGTGAAAATTACAATACTCAGTATCCTGTATAATGTACAGAAAGAGTTATAAAATATTCCCTATGGGATCTCTGTCAGGAATTATGATTTTGAGTGTTATTTACAGGAACTGCGGACCTATGTGGAGTTTTAAGCCTCCCATTCTGTGAGCAGAGAACTTTGTATTAGAAGAAAAAAATAGATGCCCAAATCCTGCTAGAAATTAGTCGACTAGTTTCCTCTTTGGCTTCACATCATGCAGTTTGAGTTTAACACATAACGTCCAAGGAAGTCCATGTTTTGGACAGGGATTGAAGGTTGTTTGGATGATTTACATGTATGAAATAACTCTTTTTCATGCATATCAATGACTGGGTTCTTACTTGCCTCTTGTGATGCATCTTTAATTCAGTTTCACTCCACTGGTGCTGGCCAAGTCAGTATTAATTCAGTGTGTGAAATTTCCTGCAATACTGTATCTCGATGTAAGTTAATGGCAAGGCAGTAAAACTAAGGGAAAGAAGCAGACTGCAACTCAGAAGAGTTTTCAGATACTTGACACTAAGCGAATAGTGCTTTCCAAAACAAACACATCGTATATTACGACCAAATGCTGTAGTAAGAACCCATCTTTGCCAAGATAAGGTTGCACGGTTTTGTCCCAGCTTATGTAATTTGAACACTAATAAAGCTCTTGCATAAATCAGAAACGATTATGCACCATCTATTCTACCACAACACCTGAGACATGCAGTAAAAATAAATGACAGGAGTTAAATTTTAACTACAAAATAAAGAAGGAGAGGGTTTCCTTTTACTACATCATTTTCTCCTAGACACGCAGCCATTTTTCCTAAGATGAAAATGTTGAATATGTCATTGCACAGCAATCTGTAGGAATTACAAGGCATCTAATGTACGTGTTCGCTACAGTGAGCGCTGATTGTGTAACTGTCAGTTTGTCATGAATTCCTGTGCTTTATTGTTCAAAGTATGACTTAGTTCTCTCAATGATATTTTATTACTTGATCCCTCTAATTAAAGCACAACCGAGGGTTTTTTTTGCTTTAAATATCTACTACATATCTATATGTCTATACACTACCTAATACATCTAAACACTCGTAAGTAAATATGATTTTTTAAAATTTCTTTATTACCAAGAATAAAGCAGGGTGTTTTGTAGTTTTTAAAAAAGAAGTTCTAGGCCAAATTCATATGTATGAACATGATTGAGTTATATGTGCAAAGAGATGTAAAGGAATCTGCTGATGTAATTTATTCCATAGAGCTCTGAAGAAAAGAACATAGAGATAAGCACGCTATTTTACTTTATTTTATATCTTCCTTAGCTAACCCGTACTTTTTGGGTATTTTCATTCCAGAGGATTCATTTATAAAACCACATTCCCAAGTATTGTGTCATTATAGGCCTCAAGGAGCTTTCTGTAAAACTGTGGTGGAAAGTTGTGGTCACAGATCAGGTGAGATAATTTAACCCATTCAGCCTACATTTACCTTGAAATTTCCATTGGGAACTAATTCACAGCATGTTGTTCAAAGCTGTCATAAAAAGAGAAATGCATGGCGTCGTGTGACAGTGCGATTGCTGATTCTGATACCCAGAAGTGACCACGAGAGCTTGGGGGGGTCAAGTCAGCGAGTTGTCATTCTTCTGAGTGACAGGTGACAGGAGAACGTATTTCAGAAAGTATGTAAAATTTAGACCTCTATTCTGGAAAAAAAACCTTGGAAAAATACTGTTAATGTAATGGTAATAAAAATTGATAAAAGCAATGGAAAATTGTTGTTATACTATCAATTTTATGTCTGGGTTAGTATGTATCTGCTCTGTGCTGTTATACATTTGTAATGCTTATTTGTCACTAAATTAGGGTAGTAAATCGTTATTTACCTTTTCATGTCAAGGTAATGTATCAAATACAAAACAATTCTGTAAAGCTGTTGAACAGCTGCTACAATATCTTATGGGGAAGGAACTAGGTTTTGCTAAGAATATGCCTGTCTGAAAAGTAGAACTGAATGAATAATACTTTACTCTTCAAGGCACAAAGCATGTTTTGGCTATTTGAAAGGTATTTATAATATTCAGCTAAGATTCAGTTATCTGAAAAAGCAGGAAAAATTTCAAGCACATAATATTGCACATCACTGGTACAGTAAATCCTGAATATCTTGAAAATAACCGGATATTCTCACATGCATGGAAATGCCATTTACCTTTTATCATTCTCCTTTTAAATGACTACAAACAATTGTATGCTCGCTTAGTCTAGCTTTTGATGTCATTTGAGAAGATTTACTTCTCCTATTTTATCTAGACAAGTTTTGAGGGAATTGTCTTGTCTAACCAATTTTAAATCATTGTGTGTACCGGGTCATGGTAATTCATTCTTTGTGGTTCCTTATTTTTTTAGCAACTGGAAGCAAGTGTTGGGGTCAGCCTTTCTGTGGAAGACAGACAACTACCCATGCCCTTCAGTGCTATGAGAAGGGTGGTGGAACAAATGTTCATGAGATTCCCTCCCTCGGGAATCCCAGCCCAGTCCCTCCCATGCCTCACACAGGGCACCAGTGAGGATAATTTCACGGCGAATCTGTGCAAAGCATGAGTAGTGCCTCTGGTGCCACTTGCACATCTTTCCAAGGAAGAGCGTTGGTGCTCATTTTAAGAAAAAAGAGCACAGGAGTTCTGTGTGTAGCAGAGACATCTCGCTACGACACACAGAAGAGCCGCCTAGCTATTTTGCCGCCCCACACATGCTGGTGCAGCACATGATTTGAAAGCTCTGAGGAAAGGATTTTTACTGCCATACCAAAGGGTAACAAAAGGATCGCTTCTTGCCATGGGAGATATCAGCAGAAGGCAGATAATTGCAGATCATTTACCTATTACGCAGGTGAGGATATTTTCATTGTGCTTTAATGCCACCATGTGCTAAAAGCTGCAAAAAGGCAAGAAAAGGACCCATGCCAGGAACAACTTAGTCTACACATAAGAATCCATCGCCAGAGTCAGTCAAAAGAAGAAGTACAAGGACTAGTAAATGCCTGTTGTGATATGCAGCATCCTCGGTACACAACTAGTATATTTGTTGCTGAGATTTTGGGAGAAGAATACCAAAAGAAGGTTTTAGAGGAACTTTTGAAAGAAACAGTTTGGTGCGTCTGCAGAGGTCATTGGGGAGTTCTTGCCTGTGGTCAGGGACAGTGTGGGGAAAGTACACAGGACGACTGAAAAAATGGAAAAAAAAAAAAGCATGGCAGGAGCTGTCTCGCAGTCAGGCTGGAGAAAAGCAAAAGCAGAAAAAAAAAAAAAATAAAGAGAAAAGCTGGAATCAAGGGACTCAATTAAATTGAAGAAATAGCACTATTTAGGCAGGAGGCAAAAGCAGGTGGGTTGTGGAAGAATTCAGCCTGGTTGGCAGACTGATGATAATTAGAGCACGGCAGGTAAAGAGCAGAGGAAGCCAGTGTGAGTAAGGGAGGGCTAAGAACGGCTGGGGAATCGGAGGAGCCAGCACGAGGATCCCAACGGCCAGGAGCAGAGGAAGGAGTCGCAGGGAGGTGGTGATAGAGAGACTGTCAAGGAGAAGGCGAAGTTGGGAGCCACAGAGTACGAGAGTCGCAGCTGCTGGGTACGGCTGGAAAAAAGAGGTGGTTGGTAAAGAGGTGGAAAACACCCGCAGAGATCCTGGGGGTAAGAGTGTCACTCCGAAACAGGAAGAAAAGAGACCAATGTACAGAGGGGGGCAGATGGAGGAGGCTGGCAAGCAGTAATGTGGAAGGGGAGAGTCAGGTAGGGTCAGTTCAATACCGCACATGAAGTGAAAGGATTAAATCAAGGGTAACACAGAAAAAGAAAGCAGCATTTCTAACACTGAGATGCCGGTAGTCCAAATCAGCACTAAAATCACACAGGGAAGAAAAGACGGGCAGCTTTTTTCCTTAAGCCTGTTTTCAGCTGGTTCCTTTGCTGCGGGGACAGCAAAGGTTCACCAGCCGGGGTTAAAATGGAAGAGCGAGTATTCAGCCTCTTGACCGAAGGTTTTAAGAAATGCAGACATACTCAGTTAACGGAAAGTCCCAGAAGTACTTTATATAATGCACATACAACAGACATAAACTAAGCTCCTGATCTATGATGCAAAGCATAGTGAAAATAGTATTTTTAAACTTTCTTCACATGGCTAAAGTATTCATATCGAGGCACATACTCACTCAATGGGAATATGACTGCCAGAGCTGAGCCCTGATTTTTGCAGTTAGTAGAGATTACTCCCTTTTTCCCTATTCTGAGAGCTGTGTAATGAGAATTTCACAGACCCTGTGATCAGTGTGGTATCCTCAGGAAGAGTATTGTCCTACAGCTCACAAATAGCCAAGGCATGAAACTGTCTCGACATTCTTGGGAGATGATAGCTTAAATTAGTACTTTAAATGTTTCAAAGACATTGGCGTGTCATAACACAGATTTCATAATGTTCTCCAAATGTGAGGCAAGAGAGACAGCCTGATGACTGAGCTCTTGCAAGTAAAGGGTTCAGCAGACACTAGGCTATGATTACTCTAAGTTTCAAAAAGCTCTTGGTAACTATGAAAATGACTTTAGAATTAAAAAGACATAGTAGGATAATTTTATTTTTTTGTTATGCAATGTGAAATGAGTATAAATCTTATTCAATGTGAACAGATTATAAATGCAAATCAGTTTTTGTTTATTCTGTCAAGATACTCTCACATATTGGCATAAAAATAGGAAAAATGTGTAAAATATTAAAGCAGTCTCTTTTCTTGTGAAAAAGTAAGCCCCACAGATTGGAAGAAACATACAGAGAGTGCAGCGGGTGCCATCTGGAATAAGTAAGTAACCCTGGGAAGAATTTGTGATGTTTACAAGGCTCGATACCGATACAGAAAATTCCATCCATCTGGCATGAAGCCTGCAAATAATCTGCCACAAGGGTGCATAATTCAATAGAAATGGGTTTGATAAACTAGAAGCAGCATTCCCCATAGTCACCTTGAAAGAGACATTTAATGTATTATGCAGCTGAGCAGCTTTCAGAAGTACAGCACCTTACTTTGTAGGTAGGCAGACCCATATACTATAAAACCCAGTTTTATGGGGAATGGAATCCACTGTTCTCTTAACAGACATCAAATGGTGCAGGGTACCCACATCATCTCAAGACCATGTGAAACTTCTGAGACAATGCCTTTTTATGAGAACATTGCATTTATATTTGATACGGATGCAATATATTGAAAACCATTTTAATAAATCCATTCAGATGCAGCTGGGACTGTACAAATGCCTGGAGAAAATGTGTGTAACAGCAGAAAAAAAAATGTCTTAAAAGGCTGTAGGCAGAGCAGCCCTGACAACAGTGATCTGAGCCAATGTTATCACCCCGCACATGCAAGCAAAAAGATACCAAACAACAGTCTTGCCTAATAAGAGTAAAGAAAATAAGCTTAACTTCAGTCACTGCTTGTTTTGGGGATTTCTGCTTAGGTGGGAAGTGGATAGCAGGTATCTGTAATTTCTGACCTGCTGTTGCTAACGCACATTCCTCCAGTTGTATGTTGTTCAGATTCTCAGCTGTTAACCTCTGTAGCCACTCAGGAGCTATGCAGTATACTTTTTTTGGGGGGGCTGAACAAAAAAAAGAAAAAAGAGGAAAAGAACAAAGGACAAAAAATAGCTCAGAGAAACGTAATAAAAATTTAAAAAATCAAAACAATATCCAGCTACAATTATATTCAACATAATACAAAAACCTGTAACATCATCTTTTATGGTAGAATGCTTTCCAACACAGTAGTATAGTATAAAGTATATTAATTGCACTTCATATTAATGTATATATTTTTTAAACAGAATACAAAAGTAACACTTATTGTATTTGTCACAAAGCTACTACTCTTAACATGCTAAAGTGAATTAAAGGCCTGAATCCATATAAAAATACACTTGGTCTTTTTTTATGCAGAAATAAGTCGTGACTTATTCATGAGTAGGTTCCTCTTGAATATATAATGAGAAAGTAAATGAAAAATAATTGTACCATTTCAAAAAACAAAATTTATGTTCTCCCATTTGTGTTACTTTTATTGCTACATTTGTTTGTCTGCTTGGGTCAGTTGTATTACCTTGAGTATTAGCACTACCTCTTTGTTAGTACTCATGGTAGTGAGGGGAGCTGAAAGGTATATTTATTCCAATTTGGCATGCTATTTTCCTGTATCGATAATAAAGTTACATTCATAATATTCGAGAATTTTGAGTAAGATTATTTCTTGTTTGAGTGACATTTTTGTTACCAAAGAAAGAGGCAACATGAAAATACTTCTTGTGTTGATTTATACAGTTTCTGGGTTTTGCTGTGGTATATAACGGCTTTGCGGAACTAATTCTAAATTTCTGAAATATGTGTAGACATATAGATCAGATATAGCTACCGCATTAATAGTTTTGTCAGATGTTAGTGAAGGCTTATTGGATAATGCCTTAGAGTTTTCTTCATGAAGAGCAACAAAGATCTGGAATTAACACATGCTACAGGTACACAAGCCTAAAGTAAGGACACAAAACCTACAGTGTAAGACTGGATAAGAAATATTTTTGCAATTTTAAGATGTTAAAAAAATGTATCCATCGTGCTCAATGCAGAAATCTCTAAAAAGTTGATTCTCCAAAACTCTGGGGAATAAATGGATTAGGTAAATTGTAATGTTCAACCATTTAAACAGCCTGGAAAATTCAGGTGTGTTTGGTTTGATTTTGCAAAAGTCAAAGGGTCTTAAATATTTCAAAAAAGTCTGAGGTCAAATACTATCCCATCCTCAAAATGTTTACTCCTAGTCAAACAGATTGGTTTTTTTTTTTATGAACCAAACCTTTAGAAAAATCTTTGCAAGTTCCGGCATGAAGAACTGAAGACACCTTGGTTCTCCCCCCAGGATGAAAGTCACTGGCCTTCGAGATGTTTATAGCATTTCCATGCGCTATGCCCAAGCAAGGGGGAATAAATACATGAACTTATTTGTAAAGCACTTTGAGGTATGTCAGTGAGAAATCCCTGGGAGAGCTTCAGGTGACAGGTTGTCCCATTCTGCCGGGCTGTGGAAGGAAAATACATTCTGCGTGCTTCTCCATGGTATCTATACTGTTCTGATTGCTGAGGAAGTTCTAACTCATATCCCAGAGAAACAGCTTCTGGGGTTTTTCACAGAAAGCTTTCTATTATATATGTGTATTACATACATTTTCTTAATTTGGATTGCAATTATCCTTAATAATTGTTCATGTATATATTTCTCTTTTAAATTTTACTACCATTAAGGAGCATTCTACGATACTATAGTTGTTACCACATACTGATGTAATTACTATGTATGATTAAGCTTCTTCATCCTATAAAACTGAATTTTTTTTTTTCCTTCCAGAGGGTATGTCTTTATGTTTCTGTGTTACTCATCTGTAATGCAAGTTGACAAACAGTGTAACCAAAAGAAAGAAAAATGAGAGGTCTAGAATATAGGACGCTTTCTTGGCAGACACAGGATGAATTGAAATTGCTTTGATAAGTGTTTTGTTACATGTTTCTCAGGTAATACATCAAAAGAAGGCAGCCAGCTTGGCTGCACAGATTTTGGGGACTGTGCATGAGGGGAGGATAACTCCAAGTTATTCTTCTCAGTCCCTCCAACAGCCACCGATCTCTTTTTCAGAAAAGCTTTTACAATGTTCTAAGTGAGGTAAGTAGCATTAGTAATGGGATACAGAGCTTCATGACCTCAGGTCACTGGTTCATATTCAGTAAAACACGGCAATTAGGGAAAATCCTCCACCAAGTTATGAAATTTCCACTAGAGCAAATGATTGCTCATTTATCTCCGAATTGTTATCTGCTATCTGGTCAGTAGGCAGCATAAATGAGTGAATGCAGCCCGTCTGTCTTTAAAAACTTTGGAAACACACGCAGAGATGGGAAGGGGGAAGAGAAACACCGTGAAGGAGGTCAGCACGCCCCATGCATCTGTTGAGTCACATTCCCTCCCATTTACAGCCCCCTTCCTCTGGTGTAAAGCTCAAAAAAAAGGGAGAAACTCTCCCCTGGGGAATCCTCCAAGTGCAAACAGGCTCAGGCTGGTGCATTTAGCATTTCATTGCCCCTGTTCCAGGCCGCCTATGGTACTAGTGACAGTACTTAAACCATCAAATGATAGCATTTTTAAAAGCAAAATGTGCTAAGCATTTTCCTGCCGATTTTTGCTCCTAGGTAGGAATGAAATGAATCCTACGTGATTAATCCTACCTACGTGCTTGCGGGAGCTTTAGGCAACCATCACAGTTGGACTAATTTTATCATGTTGCAATTGCCTGTTCATATATGGCTGCGACAATACTTTATAACTGTGATAAATGATTGACTCGCATTTGTGTATGTCACACATATATACAGATAGTTATATATAAGATGGTTTTATTGTTCTATGCCACTCTGTCTCTTTTTCATCAAAAATTTCCTTCCTCCATAACAGCTAAGAGATATTAATTGCCTAAAATTAGAACCATCAGGTATGACTAAAATTGAGTTATTACATAAAAATGGATATGAAGTATAGATGAAATGTATATAATTTATATAAAAAGTATTGTTCTGATTTCATTTCTCTATGCACCATTATTATGCTGTGCTTTATTGCTGAATGGAGCGGTGAGCTGTACATTGTCAGCCTTACTGGCATGTACTGTATAAATTATATAAGTCTATTAACATATATGCATCAGAATAGCTGTTAAAATTAGAAGTACCAGCATAACTGAGGAACAGACAAGAAAAGGAGTTAAGTGAAGAAGTTTGGTAGACAAGGACAAAACAAAATTATGAAGTAACAGCATGCTGGTTTCACTCGGACTTAGTAATGTTCACTGCTGTCGTTCTCTCTGCTATTTTCTTTCCAGATACAGCAAAACACTTCATAAAGAAAATATTCAGGAAAGATAATAAAATCTCAAAGTACCCATTTATTCTGCTACCTCTAAAAAACCCATTTCTAAGCTAATCTTCCTAATTAATCAAACCAAAATACAGCTATATACAGATTTCCTGCAGTGCTCATCTACCCAGAAAAAGTGAGCAGAAATATGAATCTATTTGCATTAGAAACAAGAGTTTATTCCCCAAACACACTTTTCATTATAATCAATTATATTGAAAGTTTTGGCTAAACACAGTTTGCGGTAAAGACAATTATATACTCAAAATTAAAACATTTTTTTTTTAAAAATGAAGCCAGTGGAGATGCAGTGTCATAATGCAGGAAAGCATATCACATATGGACAGAAAAGTCACGACTGCTCCCTGCCTTCCCCATACTACATACTATATACTACAGTATACTATATACTACACTATATAGTATAGTATAGTATACTGTATAGTATATAGTGTATATACCCCCCCATACTATATACCTATCCCATCAATATATATAGTAGCACTTAGGCTCATGTCCACAAAATACGTGTACAAACTTGGAAACTCATTTTCCTCTCGATCTTGAGAGCTTTTTTTTTTTTTTTTCATTTTTTTTAATAAAGGAGACCGTAAAGTCTCAAAGGGCCTGGAAACCAAAATTCTCTTTATGATACAGCCCACACAAATCCATTTATAGGGTCGCACAGAAAAGCCAGTCCCTGGTCATCCTTGGGATGGAAGGCAGTACTGTTTCTGTACCCCAGAACTGCTGTAACCCAGCTGGCAAAGGCACTCGCTGCAAGTGGCAGCTCTGCCACCTCTCTTTTATAAAGAACAGCATCTTCAGTGGCATCTCCTTCAGTTCTGTATGTTATAAACTTGCATGAGTTTGTGCCTGCGTAACCCTGCCATGGCTTAATGACGTGATGCTGTCTGTGACTAACTATTAGTCCTGACTTACAGCACTCTGTTTCCAGTGCTCTTTGTCCTCCTCTGTTTGCTATCTTTCAGAAAAGCGTAAAATTCATTAGCAAAAATAGAACATATGGCTCTCCCCTTAACCTCTCTGCTTCAAATTCTTGAAGAGGGGGTGAAGCTTGTGCTGAAAAGACCCAGGTAACTGCTAGTTCAGAAGATAGTTTCACCATTTAGGTAATGTAAGAGACAGAAAAGATATACATCATCAAATTAACGTCCTACAAGCATGAATACCCTCTGATCTTTTTGTCCTTAGGCAGCTCCGAAATTTTTTTACCTATTGTGACAACAAGAAAAAAATCACTTACACTGTCTACCCTTTGAGAAAGGTTTTTGCAGGAAAGCAGTCTTCCCTGACTACTGAAATCACAGGGCTTATTACAATAATTGCAAAAACACAGAGATAGTAGTACATGACGTAGAAATATATTATTCATTCATGTGTGTATAAAACCCCACATGTACATACTAACTAGGATACCATTAACTCACAGAGCTCGGAAGGACTTAAAAAGCTCATCCCCTCTGTTCCCTAGGCAGATTCAGCAAAGCCAGCATCGTCCCTGACTGATGTTTATCTCCATGGCTTCAGAGGTCTCCAAAGCTTTGGATTTTTTCCCAGATGGTCCACACCGTCTATTCAAGCAATGAGCTAACCCTACCTTTTAGAGTTTTCCCTTAATGTATAACTTGAATCTTCCTTCCTGGAATGTTAAGCCTCTGTCCCTCCATACCCTTGTAGGATGTGAAGAACAGGTTGCTCCGTGTTTGCACCTGCGTTTTACCTTTCAGAAGACAGTTGCCATGTCTTCCTTTCCCCACGTTAAACCACTTTTCCTTGGCCCTGTTTCCAGATAACTCATCGTCACCATGTCCCTTTCCGGATCTTGCTCCAGGAGGTCCATGTCTCTCTTGACGTGGCACCCACAGCTGGACAAGGCGCTGGCTCTGAGTCCTCACTGGCTCCGAGGAGAGCAGGAGGGTGACGTCTCCTGTCTTGCGGGACACACTCCTGCTTACAGAGCTTCATCTAATGTCTGGTTTTTTCACAACAGCGTGGTACTGTTGACTCATATTCAGTTTATGATTGATGAGTAGCTCTGGATCTTTTTTCTGCAAACTGCCACCTAAACCAGATTATAGGATAAACTNGCAATTCACATCCCCCAAATTCAAACAAACGATTGGCCATTGCAAAGGAGAGTACAGCACAGAGGAGAGAAGGGCCAGTTTTCTTGCCAGCACGGATATTTTTCTGGCAAAACTTTCTTGTGGAGATGGAGCCTGAGGCCACCGGGGTTTGCAGATCACTTACAATGCAACATTTCATTCAGCATCACTTGATATAATACTGCATTGTTTTTTTTAAGAGTAAGTTTACCCTCATTTCAGCCCATTCCCTTTCTCCTACACCAGCTACATATTTTTTACTAATTGCTTTATTTAGGCAATAGCAATCCCATGGTTGCATGGTAAACTGGTCCAGTTTGCTCATCCACCTGAAAATTAAACAAGCAATAAAACTGTGAGTAGTTCTTGCCTTGCAGACACCCAGTTGCTGGTGCTGATGCAAAAAAGAGGTAGTCCAGGGCTTGGGGTGGGAGGATGACACCACCTCCTATCAGCAGCAACATGTCTTTGAGCATTTTAAGCCAACTGTGAAACTGCACCTTTTCTGAAGTGGGAGCCGTAGATTTCTGGAGGGGACACAATTGCATTTAATGAAATTAAACCCTTCTCTGCATAAATTGCCAGCAAAACCTCACTGCCAAATTTAAATTTTGAAAATATTGGAAAACTCAGTACTCTCCAGCTGCAGAGCATGTAGAGCATGTACAGGACTGAGTGACTTCTGCAGTTCCAGAGCCGACCTTACTGTCTCTCTTCCTTCTTGTCTTAATGGTGTTTAAACGTGATTAACTGCAGTGCCTTAATCTTCAAACGTTAGCTTTTGTTCAGAAACCTCAGTGAATTCAGCTCACAAGACTTAATAATAACTCTTTTCCAGAAGAAAGTTGGCGTAAGCTTCTATAACGTAACTTTAGGACTTACTTCGCTTTTAGGCCTGAGAGCATGACATATTCAAATTACAGCTGGAATGCGAGGGTGTTTATATATGACCTTCTTTTGCCAATAACTTTGAAGGTGACTTTGAACAGCAAGAATAATCTGTGTATAGGTGTTTTAGATAATAACTATTACATAAGGAATGGTATGTATTTATTTATTAACTGATTAAAATGCCTTCCTGGAACTACAGGGCAATGGCTAATGACCAATGCACGCTACATACAATTCTGCAGCTGCTTTGGTAAATATCTGCAGAAGAAAACATTGCACTTATTTTTTCAGCTATTTACTTGGCTGAGAAGAGAAAAGGAATAAGGAAAGGGACCTCAAGCATCTGAAGAACTGGAGGATGACGGCAGAATGGCTTGTGCCATCTTTTATCCAGCATGTTTCTGGCAGTAGGTGGGAAATGGACACACAAAGTGGGGGTGAAATATCCCCAATAACCAATTCAAGGAACCTGAGTAATGGCGTCTCTCTCCTCCGTGCAGGCCAGCAGCAGTGCTGAGACACTCCTGACACTCCCACCCTCTGGAAACCTGATGGCGAGAGGGTACAGGCAGAAGCAGCCATGCTCTCCAACAGCTTCTCTTCCTGTGGGAAATTCCCTAAATGCACCAGCAAGCTTTGAACAACTGATCGAGAAAACTAAACAGTCCCTTGTGGCTGGACTCTTTCTACAGTCATGTCCCTCCAACTGATCATCTGACACTTTCGCGTATTGGATGTTCATTAGAAATGGTGTTTTATCCAGTCTGTGCAAAACTCTCTGCTTTCTGTTACTCTTTCTGTACTGATTCAGCCCTATGGGGAGAAAGGAAAATCTAATTACTGATATGCTTTATTCATGAAATAAGAAGAGACTTGTCCTACTGTGCTAATTATTTGTTTTAATAGCAGTAAACACAGAGAAGAGGTTTGCAGAGTCTGAAGTTACTGTCAGCCAGAGGGTCTCTCCCCACAGGGCAACCAGAAGGCAACACAACCGGAGAGCACCCCGTTGCTGGTTTATGCTTTATGCTCTTAGTCAAAACAGCCTGATCAGAAGATGTTTTGCATTGTGCAGCTGACAATACTTCCATGGCTGTTTCTCTGCTGAGGACCACACACAAAAAATACCCAAGCCCTTTGTGCTGTTGAAGTCAAAGGTGGTCTATCAGGGCTGCAGTGGGCATAGTCCCCCTCTTACGAGCTCTGCAGCTACAAGACAGTGCCGATGAGATGATTTTGTGTAACCCGTGCTATAATTGCTTCTGTGCAGACACCTTGTCTGAAGAACAGCAAAGTGCCGCGGGGTAGCATCACTAAAAACAGTGACTGATTTCCTGCAGGACTTGCTCAGGACAACAGCGAGCAGGGAACATCTGTGGGCTTGGTTTGCTGAGGGCAGTTTCACACCCTTTGAGACCCCAAGGAAAGGAGCCAGAACTGAATCTCCCATTGCTTCCAGAGCTCAGGGTACACTTTGTCCCTGGGCCACAATCTGCAATTTCAATTTGGGAAAATCTAAGGGAGGAAGTGTTGTTTGTACAACTTATCTGAACCTATTTCCCGACAATAACTATTGTTCACTCTAGCAACTTGACATAATATAATTTATTTTGTGAAAAATAAATTTAATTTACATCCCATAACTGTAGCAAGATATGCTGTGGTTTTATTAGCAAGAGCAGATGGATTTTTTTCATTGTTTCTGAAAGAAATCAACATGATTCTATTTGCAGAATGCATTAAAAACTCATCTTGAAACCCTTGAGATGGTATTGCATCAGTTGATTTCAGTTCTTAACAACTTTAGCTGAGTTATAAGATACCATGGCTTCCATATGTTGGGAAAAAAAAAGTTAATATCACTTTATTTGCTGTGAAAATTCCCCTCCCCCCGCCATGATTCAGTAATATTAAGAAATCTTGATGCCCTGCTTAGACTTTGCAAACGGAGGTGGTAAGATTCTGCTTTGAAACCAGGAGAGACAGTAATTTTTTTCATTTGTGACCTTTATAATGAATTTCTTTATTGTGTCTTTTGTTGAAATAATCCACCCATGGATCTTATGAGCAACTTAAACAAGCTGATTTGTTAACTGGGGGAATGTGGTTTTGGTATCTGAAAATCTGAGAACTAAAGCTATGCAGAAGGAAAAATCCAGAAAAGTGAAAAAACAAGAATGTCAGCATATATGGCTGCAGCAGAGCTTACACTGTATTGTGAATGTTTATTGTCATCTTTCAGTTGCTACAGAAATTTTCCTCCATGAGTGCTGTGGGCTATTTAAACTAAACGTAATCTCACCTACTTTTGCCCTACATTTTACTTTCCAGTCCGCTTGTTCTTTATTCGTTGTATGTTTCCCTTATTACTGATTTTATCTGTATTTTTGAATCACAATTACAGTTCTGCAGAAAAAGCAGTGTGCTTTTAAAAATACTACCATCCAGAACACCTTAATTCAATTTCTTTGTCTTCTACAAAAGCATCCACTCACATGGAAACAATACCCAGCAACAGGGAATCCCCAAAGACCCTTAATAACTCCCATTGCTTCTTGTCCTCATTGGGAAGATACAGGCTGGTATCAGCCTAAATTGTTTAACTTGCTTAAATTGTTTAACTTTGTTAAAATGGTTTTACCTTTGTCTCTTACCCAAGCCAAGGCAGGTATTGCTGGTTTCTGGCCCGCAGCCGGCATTCATAAGCACGACCTAAGCTGCATGAGCCTTGAAGCAGATAGCGCCACACAGGAAAGTCAAATCTCCTCGACCTATCAGCAAAGATGATATCTGCCCCTCTAAATGCAGGACAAGAGGAGACAGAGGTATGAAGAGCATGAACGTTACCAGGAATGTCATCTGAGACAAATCCTTGCCATCGTAGCCCTTTAGTGGTTGTCCTGAGTCTTGAAGAAAGCTGACTGTCCTCTCATGAATGCCATTCCTTTCCTTGAAAGTTTTGTCACATTGGACTTCCTGAAACAGCTTGTTTAGAAACTGTGTTTTTCACTGCGGGCTTTGTCTGGCTCAGGCTGCAGTTATTTCCTCTCGCTGGTAGCAGCTGTCTTTTTCCTGATTTACACGGCACTTACCACAATTCATGATTGAGGGGTGCGGAGAGGCAAGGTGTTATTATT
>VXBH01002976.1:240607-263955 GCA_013400035.1 Rynchops niger | reverse complement strand
TATTATTAGCTATTGCCTTGAAAAGCTGCTGATTTATGTCCTGACCACTTCACAAATCCAGAGGAGTGACTTCACTCCCATGATGCGAAAATGACGTTTTTTTTTTTTTAAGGTGTGAGAGCAGAGACAGACTTTCTTTCATTCATACATATTATGTATAAATAAGATCATATGCATAAATAAGAGCAAGGCTTTCAAGTTTACTAAGAACAAAACAGACCATACCTCTAATTATGCAAATTAGAAACCTAACAAACTACCCCTTATTCTTATCAGTAAACAATGGGATATTTTTCCTCATGTAAAGCAATGAGATAATAAGTTTAACGTTAATTTCTCTCCAGCAGTGCAGAGCTGCTGTACAGCAAACGCAGATGTCGGCAGGACCCTTCAAGCAGTACTCTGAAATCCCTGTTTCCCCATCACTACATGATTCAGGGCTGCCCTGATCCTCCCAGGGCAACCAGGACTTTGCCTTGGGTCCTTATGCACCAGCTCTCCTGATGTGACAGGAGCAAAGCGCCCACTATGCCATTTAGGAGCTCTTGGCTATGAACGATGATTAAATCTCGACGTCCATTGCAAGTAAATAAGATAGAATATGGCTTAGCAGGAAAGGAAACAAGCCGTGCTCTGGTGGGCAACATACCAGGTGATACCAGGGAAGGTGATTCAGCAGGAATAATGAGATCAACCGGTCCCACCTCACCTTCTCAGTGGCACCAAACCAAGCCCATGACTGTGTTGCAACAGGACAACTGTTTTCAAGTCTTCCTCAGTCCAGGTTTTCCTCCTACATTCCCTTGTCTTTGTTCATGCATTTCTACTTGCACAAAAATTACTCAGCACAAAAATTACCTGCTGCACAATATCGATTCTTGTTAAAAGCACTGCATCACGGGGGAATCCTGACCCATTGGCAAAACCAGTCTGAAGGAAGAATCTGGGACTTGCCTGTGCCAGTCACGGCTAGCCACAGTCCCCCAGGTGTCCCCCTCCTTTATAGTCCCCAGCATTCACTTAAAATAAGTTCAAAAAGAGACTGAAGAGACAGAACTTAAAGGCAGGCAATATGACCCGAAGTTTCTTCTGACATGCCACAAGGCACATATCTTGCTCCCAACTTGCGACTGGTTTTGGAGAACAACAATCTTTGTAGAAGATTATTGGTCCTCTTGACTGTTACACCGGACAAAGCACATGGTGCTGTTGCACTTGCTGGCAGAGGAAAAAGGTTACCCTGGAGAGGATAACTTACAGGCAGGAAAGAGCAGACACCAAAGGAGCGTGTTTGGATACTTCCTCCTCCCACGTTCTGGCCTTTTTGCAAAGGGAGCCTCTTTGGCCTAGACACCTGCTTTGGGATGGGAGTCTTGTCCTAGTTTTTTATCGTTCAGTACATGAAGATGTGAAAAAATTGGACAAGAGATAAAGATGCAACGTATTCTTTGGTATAACATGCTTTTATGTAAACTAGCTCCCAGCTGAAAATAATTACCTGATTAACCTCTATCTGTGCACAATGCTGTCTTTAGAAGCTGATTCTTTCCACTTCACAAGGCATGTCACAAGAAAGCATACACCAAACGTTTCTTGCATTGCCACTGTGAATTAGACCTGCTCTGTCTCCCGTTCTGTAGACAGAGGAGAAGAAGCCAAGATGAATAAGCAGCAAAGAGCAATCCTGAAAAGAGAATCTAGATTTCTGATGGCAAACTCCAGTTCTGGGCTCTAAACAGTTGATAATGCTGTTGCTTACATGAACGTTTGAAATACTCATTCTGTGCACCTAGGAGAGATTTACCCTGACAAGTTTGCACAAATATGAAATCTCTGCCAATGCTATCCAAACAATATCTGCTCTTCAAGTAGATGACTGACAGACTGTTACCTACTATTTAAGTGCAAGGTGAAGGCTTCTGCCAACAGTTAACTGCTGCAGCACATAAACAATCCTCAGCTGAGAGTTAGGTACATTAGCTTTGTATTTTCTGTGAAGGTCATAATAAAGTGCCCTCTTAAAAGCTTTCACTCTGTACATAGCAACAGACTGCTTACCATTCAGAATAAAAAAAAATACTTGAACTATATTTTGTTTATAGTGCAGTATGAATTCCTGGTGTATGGGAGATGGGAAAAAAAAAAGCAGGAGCCTTGTTAACAATCAAAATAAGACAAGCCATCTCTCAGCAGGAATTATTGTTGGTCATGTTCAAGAAGCAGTAGGGATCTTGGACCTCTAAAGCCAAGGAGTGGATATTGTCCATGACACAGCTTAAAGCAGGCATCAGCGCTCAAAAATGTTATACACTGATGTGCCATCCACTATATCTATTTAGCAGCTTTGAGAGGCAGGAACAAAGTTACTGTGATAGAAAGTTCACATGCATGGAGGTCTCTTGAGAGTGAAAAGACCCTTCAGCCTTGCAGTCTTTCTGGAATGGACTTAAGAAGCATGGACGACTAAATCCTTGCCACATCTGGCTGCTGTGACATGTCATAACACTGAAGCAAAACTTCCAGGTCTTGGGTACTAAGTATGAATTTTACTGCATAAATAAATCCATCAGTGCAGTATGATCTAGTTCAACACTTCTCACACAAATGCCTACTCTTTGAAACACAAGTGAACCATGGTAGTGAAGGTACTGGAAGTTAATCTTAAAACTTTTTGCGAGCAGTCCTTTGCATGCGAATGGTTGTGATCCAACGTACCAGTAGTCTGGTACAGTCATCTGAGGTGGGTTAGAGATAGATGGTCAAAGATGACTAAAAGGAGACTTGGCACGTCAACACTGCAGCAAGGTGCCTGTGCAAACAGTGATCAGCTGCTCAATGAAACCAGATGCAGACACAACCAGGGAAATGCTTGGGCAAACTATCACTTTGCTGCTGTCTCTTTGGCCTTGACTTGCCCAAACATGCACAACCATAGCATTGCCAACCTCTCCAAAACACCCCAGGGCAAGACCCACACCAGAGGAGCCTGGATCCTCCCTGTATGCTTTGTCACATCTGCTGGCTTCCTAAGTATGTCTCAGCTATCCCAGGTCATTTCAAAAGGCATTAGTTGTCTGTGTTCAGGTAGCCGACTCATGCCCTTCACATCTGTCACTACTGTGGCATGACATTTGTTGTTAAAAAAAAATAAATTGAACTGGACTCACACATGCTACGGTATTTGCAGTGCTTGGAAATCCAATGGGAATTTTTAAATGGTTGCATATAGGAAGAATATAAATTTAATTAGAACAATGTGTTTTCAAAATTTTTGCTTCTAACAGGTGAGAACACAGCTTTTGTAATATATACATGTATGTATGTATATATATCAATAATACGCTTTCGCTATCTGACAACTTAGTTATGCTTCAAGGAAAGATTTCTAACATCATCCCATCGGCAATGGAAAGAACAGAGACTTCCTTCTTCCAGCTTCCCGACCCTGTTCCCAAATACCCTCCCCATGGCAGTTGTCTCCCTTTTCCCTGGTGGAGGCACTTGCATGCACAAGTAGCCTGGCTGCACAAGAGCAACTGCTGCACGTGCTGGTGGGCTCACTGACTGCAGCCTCACAAGAGGAGAAGGGCTCAATGCCTGCCTGCTTTTCCTCAGCAGGTCTTTTGGAGTCATTTGGGTCTTCTACCCTCAGCTACCAAGCTTCCTTGTGCACTGTTGAGGAGCACGTCTTTGAGATATGGATTGAAACTGGACAATAAGTTTAAAAAAATACTCAAGGCTTGGAAGAGGAAGCTGTAGGGAAGACATGAGAGATGATATGTTTGTGTCCATCTCTTGTCCATAGTACAGCCAGGGTAAAAGTAGGCTCACACATACTTCTGTAGTGGTGGGAGACCACCATAGAGGCCATAACTTGTCTATGATGCGTGAATGAGTATCAGAACATTGATCTAGGCTGAAATTGCCCAGCCTCATCTGTAAGTGAGAAATTTACAGAGTCTAACAGAGATGCAACAGAAATATTCTGTTTTCATTACTTTGGTGGCACTTGTTGAAAATGTTGTATATTAAAGGCAACTCTATCCTCTGTTCATTTATAATCCCATTTATTTCAGGAGAATCACTTCCAGCCACAGAGCCATAAACTCCAAAGCAGTATAAACTCTGACCTAAGTATCAATTTCTTCATAAGTGTAACACGGACCAAAGTCAAAGTTAGTTACAGTGCTTGTCTTGGGAAGGTCAAAAGGCACGTACAAAATGTATAGCTCTCAGTTTCTAAAAGAAGACTGGAGTCAGGCAACAAAAAGTGCACTTTTACAGGCAGCTTAAGTATGTCAATAACTTTCTTTGCAATAGCTTGTAAACCTCTAAGGCCAGTACTCACCAGCGCATACATTGTTTAGCTCATAACCTGTGACAAGACCACTTTGACACTGGTGCAGGACCAGTATTTGTTCTTGCAAATAATTCATCTTTGCTCCCTGTTTGGAACACTATAAACTATTCTGACACTTCTGCCTCGTGTTGCCAGCAAAGAAAAGGTTATTTTGCCTTGGGTCCTTTAATAAGAAATCATTTCCGCACTTGCAAACCCAGTCCAAATACAATACATAAAACTTTTATCAGGCTATGTGGTCTTAACTGGGGAAAAATGTATCTTCTGCATGCAATGAATTACACATAAAGCCACTGTAGATCTCCTAAGGGAAAGATGCAGTTTTAGCAACCTCACGAATTTATGTTACATATCGTTACTACAGCCACCTTCTCCTCTCCGCCAAGACTGTGGCTATGTCCAAGCCTAGTCAAGTGCCCCCCTCCTCAGTGCTTGACAGAAACAGCGTTCCCTGTTCGCTAATGCCCAATACTGGTGTGCTCAGTCAACTTCAGAGTTTCTTTGCTCCTTCTTCACTGCAACACTGTGCGTCCCGTTGTCTAGCCAATTCCCTCTGTAACACCAGGCAACTACATTTGTATGTTAACAGACAGCTTCACTGAGATGTGTGTTACAGGAAGATAGTGAGGTTTTAAATGCAATAACAATTTAAAAAAAAAAAAAAAAAAATCTGCTTTCTCTAAGTGCTTGACAAGGCAGCCGTCTATGCTGCAAAAGCATAATGGGACAAGAAACGAAAGAGAAAATTTTTAAATGCTTAATAGTGATCACAGAGATCTGTCAAGCAAGCTAAGGGAATCTGATGTAGAGCATTGGGCCACTTGCTATGAACTTGCCTCTAAACTTAGTGGATCTAAAACTGACAAACCAAGCAGGGCTGAGACTTGAAAATATAACTTCAGATATTCCTTTATTCCAATGCCATGGTGACAAGAAAAATATTAAAGGATTACTGTATAAAGGTGGAGGAAGAGTCAAAATGCTTCTCCCTACCATTCACACATTTCAAAAATACAGAAGGAAGAAATGATTAAATGTGTATGTTAAAAACAAAGCTATAGAGACAATGTTAGCTGAGGTTTTGTGAAACACAGGGGAAATAACAAATCAATTTCTAACCTAGAATCTAAATCGACTCTCGCTAAAGTCCCCAGGAACCTTTTTAAGGGGCCCTGAAGATTAAACTTTCAGAATTGAGGATCTGCTGAGAAACTGAAGATAGCAGTAAACTCACTCACCCTGGCAAGAGGGAAACACATGTGTGGTCCAGCATTTTCGGATCTGCAGGGAGAAGATCCTTGCAGCTGAACAGCTTGTTTACTGCGTGACTGGTCTCATCAATCCTGTATCTGAGCATGAGGCACGTGGACAGGTCTTTGCAGAAACTGGGTGAGAGAAGAGGGACTGCAGAACACGCCAGCTTAAAGAACAGCACAATGAAGGAATGTATCGAAACATTTTTACGTTAAAGCGTTGGGATCCAAAATGCAGAGCACTGTTTTAGCCTCCATTGAAACGCCTGCAGTCAGTTACTGGAGGGAGAATGTATTAGTTGCAAAGTGGATAGAGGAAACTGTAGATTTAGGATCAAGGGCTTTTTAAATTTTTTGTGGAACACCTACCTTTATCAGGAGGAAGCAAAATTATAGGCAACAACAGATGAGACGGGTGTAGCATATACCTATGGAGAAACAACCAGTGGATATGAGGAACGAAGCCTGTTAAACTTTTAACTATTAAAAAGGAGGATAAAGCTATGTCCTGAGGAAATCAGGCAGCGATGGTAGAGAGGGTGTTATGATGCAAAGGTGCCTTGGAGAGATCCAAAGGGGAATCAAGACACTCCTGTATGAAATTCCACGTGAATGGGAAAATACGAGTGCCATGCACACAGCTGCATACACACTGTCTCCATGCTACGCATCACTTGGGAAACGGGTGCGGATTTTATCCCTGCTGCTGGGGACAGAGCAAGGAGAAAAGCTACAGCTTCTCAGCCTGCTGTAGCTTGTTGGACGTAACACAATGTTAGGCCAAACGTATCATTGGCCACAGGCTTCAGCTGACTTTTAAGACTTAATTGCTTGTCAAAAAAATAAGTGTCAAAGGCTTACCACAGCTTTAGTTTGCAAATTTAATTAAAGGATTAGCAAAGTTTTCTTTTCCTATGTGGAAGCTATTAAGAATAGGAACTTGCATAGAAGATCAGGTCATTTAATGTAGCTACTTACTGCATTAATATAGTGCTTGCTTAAGTAAAGCACTGCAGACAGAGCACAGTATTTCACTTTATACACAAATACCCTCACAGTGAGCCACAGTGAAATGAGATTAACTGGAAGTGTGCATAAAACATAACCAAGGAGAATATGAATACCATGGATACCAACCAGCTGGGAAGAGGGTGTTCTCACTGCACACCATGCTGCTTGCAATGCAACAGTCCAATACTGGGGAGTATTCTTGGACGGCACGAAAAGCCAGCTCAGTATACCTTGATGTTGTGTGCTGAGTGTTATTAAAACGTCCTTAGTTTGAGATCAGTTTTGAAAAAAATCTGAATTGCAAGTCTTGTCACTCCCTTGTGATGCACTTTTTGGATAGGCTGACTTAAACCAAGATAAAAATGCTGTTTCAAGGCCTTCTACTTAAGTATCCCCCTCACTCCTCTCTTTGATTGCTCTCACTGAAGCATTTGTTTTTCCAGTGATTGAGCAAGATGTTTCAGGCACACAGGGGGGCTGACAGACTGCCTAAGTTAGCACATTTAAGTAGAGATCTAAGGAACAATCTTTAGCCTTCTCACTGCAAAACAAATATTTGCCCTGTGTATCCCATCTGCGGTTTTGTCCCCTGTGGTGGATCAACTCGGTCTAATCAGAGAAGAGACCTTTCCCCTCTCTCTTCCTCCCCAGCTGAGGAATCTCAGCTGACTAAACAACCCAGCCCTCTGCCCCGCTGCATCCCGCAGGCTCACCACGCCAATGTCCAGGGAGGGACAGAGATTCCCCCCCTCGGCTCTCCCTCTTCTCCTATGAGTGGACCAGGGCCCTGGGGGAGGTTGAGGGAGACAGTCCTCCACAGCCATGTAAAGGCAACCACCAGTCCACCACCCTGACAGACATTCCAGCAAAAGGAGGTCCCACACGATAAGTTCAGCGATGCTTGCCTCTAGTGATTAGCATCACAGCCCTGTGATTTCTTCCCCCCACCCCTCACCCCCCCGAAACGAGGAGAACTATAAATACGTGCTCATACCATACATGAGATATTCTGAAATGCTCTAAGATGATAGTCAATTTCTAACGCTTTATGGAGAGAGGAATATGCAAAGAGAAATATTTCAATTTGTAGGCAGAAGGAAAAGCTCAGTACTTGACTGAAAGTTTTATATTGTATTACATAAGAGTGAGATAATTATACCTAGTTATCTTCCCAGTATTCAGGACACTGAGTTTTAAGTCACCCTAGATATTTGGATTATTATAAGTAAAAAGCAACATTGATTTCTACTTACTTATGGAAGATTGTGTGTTTCAAATTTGCTGTGTATTGTGTTTTCCGATCCCTTCCTTCCCAGGAATTCCCCCTTTTTCTTGTAGCATATTGTGAAGTCATAAAAACTGACTGCTTAAAAAAAAGGAAGGAGGAAAAAAAAGTTAAAAATCCATAAAAATCTTAAGTATTTTTCATTATTATTACTAGGTGCAGCTACCAGTATTTTGAATAAAAGTCACCTTATATTGTAATAACTGAAAAAATACTTTTACTTACAAGGAAACATTTGGAGAGCAGTCAAAATGTTATCACAGATTCCTTGCAAGTTCAAAAGAAACATAAATATTTGAAAACTATGCCTCCTAATGAATATAATTTTCCATGTATGTATTTAGAGGACTGGTTAACTTCTGTATTTCAGGCCTAAACTTTGTCTCTGCTGACCCTGTGCGGGGCAGAGGATGGGACAAAAGTTTCTTCTCCTTCCTGAGAGATGAAAACACCAGTCGTGTGTGTGACCCACAAAGTGGAGAGGGGCCATCAAATTTACCTCCCTGCTCCACCCCCCAGTGCAGTGAGCGAGTTAGGTGGCAAACTGGATTCACGTGCTGGCTAGTAAATACCAACTGATGAAACAGCAGCGCTGCTTCCTGCGCTAGACTTAGTTCATCGTCCACAAGCTGTGGTTGCAACGACACAAATCCCATGACGGGGCACCACCTCCATCTCCCTGTGACTACTTTGGGCAAGACGCTCTTCATCACACTTCCAAAGGAAAGATACCATACATAGACTGAATGCTGGACATCCAGGGCAACAGCGCAAGGGCTCACTGCAGAGTTTAGCCTCAGGCAAACTCTCCCAGTCTCACATGCTGTACCTGCTGGCTAGGCAAGACAGTAGCCAAAATATCAAACTGGTGCCTGCTTGCTCTTTAACAAACCCTGACATCATGTATGAGGAAACCATCCTGTTTTCTAATGCCATAATTCTTAGAACAGCTAATTATTCTTAGATTTCTATACATGGCTTTACCTCGTTCACCCTTTATCTCCCCGGCATAGCATTAGGTACCATGTTGCTTTTCTCTACAGCTCACTAAACCAGTTTATTCTCAGGAAAATACACCATTTCACATGGTCTGCAAGAACTTGTATCTTAAAAACCAAGATGACTGTTTCAGAAATTGTTTTTTTAAGATTTTTAAGAAATTATGAAAACACCCTTTGCTTTCTACTTGTCTCTATGGCTAGGCAAGGAGAAAAATACATAATGCAATTAAGGAGGTCACTGAGTTTGTGCATCTGTAGCTGAGGAAGAAGAAACTGATTTACCATTTCAAGCAAGGGATTTCCACACCAAATGTGCTTAGCCATGTACAATGACAAACATTGCATTATTAGGGTAAGCTGAGTTACATAATTTTGGCAAGAGTATCTTTTGTACAGGACTCTACCAAGCTGGTGAAATTCATGGCTTCCCCTACAGATTGCTCCAAAACAAGAACAGTCAACAGCACAGCCCAGAAAGCCAACTGCATCCTGGGCTGCATCCCCAGAAGCATGGCCAGCAGGGTGACGGAAGTGATTCTGCCCCTTTACTCCTCTCTCGTGAGACCCCACCTGGAGTACTGTGCTCAGCTCTGGGGATCCCAACATAAGGGCATGGACCTGTTAAAGTGGGTCCAGAGGAGGCCATGAAGATGATCTGGGGTCTGGAGCACTTCTCCTATGAGGACAGGCTGAGAGAGTTGGGGTTGTTTAGCCTGGAGAAGACAAGACTCCAGGGAAACCTTATAGCAGCCTGCCAGTACCTAAAGGGATCTACAAGAAAGATGGGGAGGGACTCTTGATCAGAGAGTGTAGGGATAGGATGAGAGATAACAGCTCTAAATTTAAAGTATTGATCAGATACTGGGAAGAAATTCTTTACTGTGAGGGTGGTGAGACACTGGAACAGGTTGCCCAGAGAAGCTGTGGCTGCCCCATCCCTGGAGGTGTTCAAGGCCAGGCTGGATGGGGCTTTGAGCAGCCTGGTCTAGTGGAGGTGTCCCTGCCCAGGGCAGGGGGTTGGAACTAGATGATCTTTAAGGTCCCTTCCACCCTAAAACATTCTATAACAGCACTGGACTGATGCAGGTCAAAGACCCAAGTGTGGTCTCAGAACTGAATCCCATGTTTACCTACCAGCTGGATTTTCAGTCCTGAATTCATCCTTTTTCTGCTGTAAATCCCTTCTTGGGCTCTGGCCATACGCTTTTTTAAAATTCCTGGTTCAGATCACCAGACTGTAAATTCATCCCCCAGACCTACTTTGGATTTAACAAACGGTTGATCTGGATTTGATTGCCAGAGATTTTGCAGGGAGGTGGAGGAAAGCTTTGAAAACAGATGGGAAGATTATGCTGAGATGGTAAATTTCATCTGGCTTTTGTGTTTAGGAACAATTAAAAGGTGGTGAGAACCATCCACTCCGTTCATATGCACTAAAATCTGAAAGGGGAAAAAGAATCAGGCAGCTCAGACTTACTGTTCAGATTGTTGTCCAAGACTTGAGGTCCTGGTACCAGGATTTTGGGATATTGCAATGGCCACCTGAGACCAGACAGGTGGAAGACTCCGATAATGGTTCTGAAGTGTGATCCAGATTCTGGAACAGGGTCTTACCTCTCTCAGTGCAATGCATTCTACCAAATCTCTATTTCCCTATGAAACATGCGTATATATCAGAACTACTGATAAGCTACTGTAATTGAACTAAATTCTCACTGAATTTTACATATAGTAGAAATATTTGGATAATTTACTTTCCAATAGATTTCACTAAATAAATGTTACTTTCATTGCAGTGAACAGACTTATTGGAATACCTGACTCAGCTGACATTTCATTGATCTTTAAATTCATGTATACGCATTGTAAACTTGTGCGGTAGGTAAATTCATGTCATTTCTATAAAAAAAAACCTCTGGAAAACTGTGATACAAAGAAAAATCCTCTCGAGAATTACTTCAGTGAAAGATGCTGTATGCCAGTATGAAAGATAATTGCTACTGGTAATGTATTTTACTTTGTGTATTCTATAATAACATTCTTACATAACCAATTAGAAAAAGGCAGTGACAGCGCATCCAGCTCGCTCTCTCCTCCTCTTCCACGAAAATGGTCTACCAGTTTCCGTTGCTAACCCGTGGCACTGTGATTTCTAAAGCCAATACATTCAAACCAAGATGCACAAAGGCATTAAAATGTTTACGCTAAGAGCAGGGAAGAGAGAACAATGAAAAAGCTTAAGGAAGTGATAAATACCGTCTTTAAAAAAATTTATAAAACTCATAAAGTGCAAAAGTCTTTCAAGGAGACTGTCTATACCTTTATGTATAGCACAAAACTGTATTTTTCACATCAATATTAAATTTTAACAATGTCAATAACATGCTGGCACAGGCAGTAGGAGCCAATAGTCTATGCAGGTTTCCAAAAATATCAATATTTACACATTCCTTTCTTGAAGGCAAAGTCAAGGCTAGCACGAATTCCCACTATAGGCAAAGACCATCTANAAAAAAATAATTAAAAAAAAAAAAAAAAGAAAAAAAAAGAAAGGAAAACTTGAATGCAACTTCTCTGTCTCTGAGAAGGACTCCTGCTATGACAGACACAGAAGTCCCAACTTACCACAGCAAATGAAATGAAAAAAAACTCCTATAAAATTAATGTTTCCCAGCAATTCTTTGTTTCTTTATATCCCTCTTGCACTCTACGCTACCAAAGGCCAAGGAATGTCTGTCTGGTTGCCTGTCTAGACTATGTCTAATCTCACACTCCGCGAACATACTCAACTGAGCTCTGAACTCATCACATCCCAGAGCAATCGCCCTCACATGGTACTCACTCTGCTAACAAGCGTGGCTGCTCCATGTCAGCAGAACAAGGTCTAGATAAATCTGCACTGTACTATATGGTTCATTACAAACTCACCCTAAAACCAGCAGTAAACACATCTCATAATACCATGCATCTCCTTATAGTGCGTTCTCAAATGGCCGTAACTTCTTAGATATCTGCTAGGAATTTTAATGATCAGCAGTGAATAAAACAGTAGCTTTAATAGCTTGCATGTCCAGAAGAAACGTTATCAGGATAGAAAGATAACCTCTGTTGTTGAACTGAGCAGGGCTAAAATCAAGTTATTTCCAACATGATCACAGACATTAAGAGAAAAGCCTGCTGTAATTGCCTTGCACTTGATGGAGTGAGCAAGCCAGTAATACTGTGTCCATGTCCCCATTCTTAATTACATTTCTTCAATTTTTTCAGACTGCATTCAGGTGTTTTTTTCTTGTCAGAGCATACTCTGAATGCTCCCTTGAGGGCAAAGACAGTCTCACTAAAAGCACATTTAGCACATATGGGAATTCAGTAATGGCTCATTTACTCTCTTTTAAGAAGCTGGTCAGAGGTCCTTAGATCCAATGTACTGCATCTATGTGCATTAATAATGAGTATTACACTCATTGTGCTTCACAATGTGTGGCACAGATAAACACACATGTGTAATCACACCTTGAAAGATTAGTTTCCTTCTTCAGCTCTTCCAGTTTAGATAAATACACTGCACACTCAGGAAGGAGATGCTCACATTGATCGCTGCTATTTGAGTAGCAGACAAACTGTTTGTTCAAATGATGCTTTGCCATCTGAAGAACCTGGAAAAAAGTCTTTGGTGAAGGTTAGCAATTGTTTATCACAGCAAAAAAAGTTACACCCTTTTCTGCACAAAGTTTTTATACTGGAAAGGCTAATTCAATCACCTACAATAAAATTACTTCATCTTGCATGCATTATTTTGCAAAAAATCCCTCATTCACTGAAAAAATTAGAACAGTTCAGCTGTCTCAAAGATAACAAAACTTCATTTTATTCTTTTCCTTATAGCAAAAATCAAGATGATATTTTATTTCACTTCTTCCGACTTAACATTTTTTTTTTTTTAAATACAACAAACTATTTGCCAAGGTCTAAGTATGTGAACATCATTGTCCATTTTCACAGCAAGATGTATCACCCGGTTGCGTTTATAAAGGAAAACCATTTTGGATATCACATTCCCATTTGAAATTTGGACTCGATAACTGCAAATAAAAAAAAATTTAAAACATTTCTGTTTTTCCCAGTTTTACTCTGCATTTGACAGAGCACTGGGGATGCCAGTTGCATAGTTTGAATTGCCTCTTGCAACCCATCTTGCAATACTCCAACATTATTTAGAGTACGCCTTTCTTCAGACCCACCAGTAAGGGCCAAGATCAGGAAAAAAGCCGAAGCTGAAAAGGGAGCAGGCATTCATGAGAATGAAGACGACTGAAAACAAAACACAGCCAATGTATGTTTTGTGCTGCTGCTCTGAAAACTGCTAGTTGCACCATCAACAATCTCATCAGTAGAAACGAAATTCTCCTACCCAGCCACATGACACACACTTGCTTAAACTCACTGTGCACATAAAATTTAGGGGGTGCTCTACAAACCCAGTGAATTTCAAACGCATTAATAGCAGAACAAAAAAAAAAAGTCTCTTTATGGTATTCACTCTTACTGATTACACAGCAGTATAGCACAGTCAACACTCAGTTACATTTTCCCCATGCAGAGGAATATTTCTTTAGAAATTGAGGTACAATAAAGTTAAAAGACATTATTTTATTTATAAAAGATTTACCTAACAATTTACCAACATAATTTTTCATGTTTTCTAAACGTATTATAAACTAAATCCAATGCCAGTAGACTTTCTGCGATGAAGGAAAAGGGTAGAAAACACTTCAGGGAAGGAGCGTGGAGTGAGAAGATGACATACAATCAAGGAAGTGCATGTGGGGCATAGTATCACAATGCAGCATCTCTTATCTCTCAAAAGGCAGAGAAGTCCACTTAATGCACCTAGAACTACACCCTAATAGAATCTATTAGTCTGCAGACCTATATTTTGCATCTCCAATATTTTCCATCTTTAAGCATGATTTGAGGATTAAAAACTGTCTTTTCTTTCATCTTCAGGTTCATGCATACTTTTCCATTTTTGTAGTTCCTGAGAATCTTTTATCTTCCACGCTTCAGCAAAGGACTTCAGCTTTTTTCTGGAGGGGGTGAAAAAAAAAAAAAAAACAATGAAAATATAGACACATTTTAAAATTAAGGACCTCAAACCTTAAAAACCCTACAGTCATCTGCAAAATTTTATACACAGTCAAAAATAGCAGTTTGCATAGCCCAAAATGTTATGTGATCTTTAAACAATCAGTTCACATTCTCCAATATATGTATTCCAGCTCTAGGACAGTAAACAATTTAATTTTATAACTAACTTACAGTACCAGAAACATTGACAACATGAAATAAAACACTGAGCAAAAGTAAACCATTAAAGGAAATAAATAGTATTGTATTTTGCACCATTTATTTTTCAGCATTCAGTTCATACAAATTTGCACTGGTAGAAAAAATCATAAAGAGATAATGCATTTTCAAAATAAATGAGTACACATATCCTTCCTATTTTCTTTTTAATATTTTTTGATTTAAGAAGGACTCATAAGAGCTGTGACAAATAACAACAAGACATTTAAAATGGGTTAACACACATTCCTGACAACAAAGATGTCAAGACTGGATGAAACTACCCAGTGAATTTTCTTAAATAATATTAAACTGATTTAAAAAAATAAGACAAGGCAGCTGGCCTGTGGGTATTGTGACAGCACAAGTATAGTGCTATGAACAGGTCTGAGTCCCAAGATCATGATAATATTTTATTTCCTACCACAGACATACCATACCTATTTTTAAAATTGGTAATGTCTCTTTTGGGGAGAAGGTATAGAAGAATACTTTAACATTTAGATCACATCACAGCAATAAGTGAAAATAAACAGGACTATACAAAAGAAAATATTTCTATAATGACCTACAGAGGAGAACTGGAAAAATTAAGAATTACATAATACAATAATTTATGCACCTTGAAATCATCAGATGCATTTGCTATTTTTTTTATTTTTCAATGACTTGAGCTCCAGGTTTACGTAGATGCACAAAGGTCCCTCCAAAGTGCATGCAAGAGGTTTACAATGAAGGAATAACCTGGTACAGGACAAATCTGATGAATCATCAGCTGCTGCGTGACAGATGTCCCTTGTCCCTGACCCCCTACCTACCACTGTCTCTCATGAAAGTGTGAGGCAAAAGTGTCAAACTTCTGATGGGGTAGGCTGCTTTGGTAGGCAGGGCTGCAGTCTCAAGGATACCTTTACTCTATTGACTGCTGCCAGAATCAAGGGCCACCTTCTTCTCGTTCCCACCCTTTCCTTCTCCAAGGAAGTTGATATCAACTGGAGAAAGAATGACTTTTCAGCTGATTCAGATTCATTATAATGTGTCCATGCAAAAGCCAGCCCTGTCACCAGGGACAGAAGGTGAGGGAGCAGCCCCTCCAGCAGCAGCTGCAGGAGATGGGCTTGGAGAGCCTTCTCCAGCTGGTCCCTCCCACGTAGGTGCGCTGGTGTAGCTCAGGTGGCAACAGCCTGCAGTGAAGTGTGACATTCTGCGGCTTCCAGCCTTAGTGGTAAGTCAGCATAAAGGACCCATCAAAGCTTTAGATTAAGTATTTGTTCTTTTTCATGTTAAGAATACAAGCAAATTACATACTGAAAGCTAAAATACAGATGGTAGCTTACACATTCAAAAGCTGATAAATGGCACAAAACTGAGTCCCATAATTAAGATTGCCCAGTCAGCCCTCACTTTACCCCTCAATGGGCACTGTAAATCAGTCTTCTAACATCATCACATACTATTTTTACTGCTCATAGGTTTTGTATGCAATTAACTCTCTTTTTAGCAATAAAGAAATGCTAGAACTCTATTTGTGCCCTGTCCAAGTAACGTGCTAGCATGATTTCCATAGAACAAAGGAAGATAAACCAAAGGGACACATTATATTATTTCACATCTTAATTTTATTGGACAGTAACTCTGGCCTTCCAGCTCATACTCTCACCTTTCGGAACAACAAATTTTTCTTGATTTTAGAACCATACATATCTTATAACAGCAAGACATTGCTAGTAATTTGTTGATTTACTTCTGTCAGTTATGGACTAGTATTTCCAATTCACATAAGATACCAGATTATTTTACCCATAAACTGTCATGTGTCTTCAACAGAATGTTTTTATTTTCCTTTCTTAAATGGGGATAAAAACTGGTGTTAAGTGCTAAGCACTGTTAAGTTTCAAAAGAACTGCTTGCACCTACAAATAATCAGTACTTAAAATTTTCTCATATGAAAGAATTCTGTAAGGATTAGTTACGCTTATTAGGCAACAAAGATCTTGATTTATTATATTCCTAGATGGCTATTTGAATTTTGCTGATAGGACTGACACTGAAAATAACAACAAAAAATTCAGTGGAAATGAATATGACTATGAGCACATATTTATATTTAAACTGTGTACATAATGTTACAACTTTTATAAAATACACAAGGAAATTTTCATAACTATTCTAATATATAAGGGGCACATGCCCCTAAATGAAAATTGGTAATCAGAAAAAATATTAAAATCTCCAGACTTTCTGGAAAATTTAGTGTGTTTTGGGGGCAATCAAACTACATTATAAGTATTTATTTTTAAGTTAAACCAGAAGAAGAACATATGCATTCCATTCTACACTATAGTATACAAACACAATTTCAAGTTCCAACGTGAATAATATACTTTCTAAATTAAATCTATTAATATTTTCACTATCACTGGTGAGAACAGAAGTATGTGTTAGAAGATCATTATATTTCAAATTAATTTTCCTGAAAACAGTGAAAATAAATACCTGAAAAAATAAAGTTGCTAGTATTTGCCATAAGAAAATAAAAAATAATTTATTCCTAACGTTAGCTTGGTGTGCATTTAGGTTTTTCCTATCTTGTTTCAGAGGGCAGTAATTAACCTTTGACATAATAGCGAGCTATAAAATCTAAAGCTTTGATTGAAATGGATAGCACAACTTATTAAATTTTTTTTTTCAAAGCTTTGTTTCACTGTCTCTTCCCTGAAGAGTAGGAAGATAGCTGAAGTAGCTTTTACTATTGTTTTATTGCACATTGTGTGAAATGCTTTTCAATTCATAGCTGAAGGTTCATTGGGGGGGGAATCACAATTTTTCTGACCTTTTCATATTCACTATTGTCTCCAACTCCTTTGATTTGTGAGCTGCCGTCTTCAAGATTTCTTCAGGAATATCTGCCAGTTTGGCAACATTTAGCCCATAACTCCTTGCAGAGACTCCTTTAGTTATTTGATAAAGAAAAGTGATGAATTCAGGATTCTCTTCATCTTCACATCCTAAAAAAATAAAAACAAAATCAGAACCCCTTCTATTATGTAAATAAAATGCACTAGACCGAAGATTGAAATGGCAAAGACTGTGGTCTCATTGTCATTGATGCTTCCTGTATGATACAGTCCATTGAAGAAATATGAAAGAAATTTCCTTGAGACCACGGATTTTACCGACCCATTGAAAGACTGAAAAAACTCTGTAATGTACTTTTATGTGATGTCTTATTAAGCAGACTTGTTGGTGTGAGTGTGTCTGAAACTTAGAAGCTTTTTATGTCAAATTGATTAGTAATATATTCCATCTCACATCTGGTGAACAACGACAGAATAATGTTAAGTGTTGGTAATCCCACAGTCAAGAAGTCTTGTAACTACAGCACAAGAAAAATTTGCTGCCTACCAGGAGCCATAGAAAATGCTTAGGAAAAAACAAAGGTTAGAATGGTGGATCTTCCTCTAGGGATTCTTTCTATTCCATGACAATGAGATGGAAACGTACGAGCCATCATCATAAATCTGATGACTCCTTCCTTTTCCTTTTTAGACATCCTTGTTGCATGTCTGCACAATCCAGGCCTTGTGTAAAGAGCAGAAGAACGATGGTGTCATTCACTGCCATTCATTGTTCTGTCTTAAAAACACAGGTTTTTGAAAACAATGGAGATTTCCATAAATGCTGATGACTCAAGCTGATTCTATCTGAGTGATCAAGCCAAAGACTGGAAGAAACCATGCCATAAAACTCACCTTAAAACAATTAAAATCTTAGGACAAGAAGAGCTACAGATATAGCAGATATGCTATGCAACACAGATATGTTGTTGCTCGCAGGCTGTGGTGGTTACTCTAGCCAAACAGTGAAGACTACATATTGCCTAAGATTCAGGTCAACAAACATTGAAAGTAGAAATGCTCAAAAAGAACAGTGAAACAGAGTACAAGGTCTCATGGACACAACAGTGAAGAAAGAGTAAGTACTGAATGTTGATAACATCTCAATTGTCTGAGAGTATCAGAGATCAAGAGGTCAATTAATGAACTCAGTGAGAAAAGGACATGCTGATGCTCAGGAGACCATTCCCAGATGTTAACTGGGAACATCAGGTTGGCTAGGTAGTGCTCACCTAAACACAACATTACTTTGAACTACTTGTGACAAAAGCTAACACGTATTTCAGGGATTCCTGCTTCTAATATTAAACAGAATACAAAAGACAAAGTCTCGCCCCAGCCAAACCCTAAATTTTTAAACTAACTCTCCAAAAATAATATTAGAAGTGACAGATTATATATTTAAACACATTATTTAGTGGAAAATACTAAAGTGTTCTGTACCAATTAGTTTACAATGTAAGCAGATAATACACTATTCAGAATAAATTAGGGAGAAGATTAATGGCAAACACTGTTATAAATTCTTTAAAAAATTCTAGGAATGATTCAGGGAACAGGCCATTACTAGGCAAAGTAGGAAAACGAGAATAAGAGCAGAATAGTAAAGCACCTGACTAAACCTGATTCATCAAGAAAGAAATATGAAAGCAGTTTGCGTGGAGGGAAATAGTACATCACAAATCTGTTGTAAATTTGGAACCCATGTGAGTAAGAGAAAGCCAGTGGATAAACCCTACGTAGATTTTTCAAAAGGCTTTTGACAAGAGTCCTGCATCAAATTCTATTCTGAAAATTAAGCAGTCATAATCTAAAAGGAAGGCCTTTGCATTTGTAAGTAATTGGTTAAAAGACAGGAAACCGACAGTAACAGTCAGTTCTCACAATGAAGCGTGACCATCACCACAGTTAGACAGAGCTGCTTAACATACTCATTACCAAACAAGAAAACGGACTAGGCAGTAAGCTGACAACCTTTACTGAAAACACTAACTAATTAAGAGCAACCGTGACAAGAAGAAGTGCTATAACTCTTCTCCCTGGTAAGAACAGAACTGAATGGGATTATGATAAGCCTCTACAAAATTAGGCCTGGCACAGAGATGATGAACAGAGATTGTTCTTTGCCTCGTCTAATTCAAGAACTGGGACCATCAAGTGAAGCTACATGTTGTTTCAAAAGAGTTTCAAAACAAACAGGAGGTGGTGGTTCTTCACACAATGCAGTGTTAAATTTGAGAGCTGCCTGACGCAGTAGGATAAAGATGCTAAAAGTACGCGTGGATACACAAGGAAAACTAGACAACCTTGTTGAAAAGAAATCTCTTGAAGATACTAAAAACCAGAAAACACATCTAGCTCTTGAAGCCCCCTAAATAGCAAATGTTTGCAGACAGATCTTTTAGAGAAAGAGTTGCCATGTGTTTGATCCCTAATCCCTCCTCCCCAATCCTTTGTATTCGGCTACTGTGAGAAACTGGATACTGGGCTGGGTGATTCTTTTATCTGACCTAGCTCAGTCATCCTTATATTAAAAGAGAAATGGTTGTTCAATTTTCAAGCCCCACAAAATGTGTGTATAGGTTGATATTCCAGTGAGTTTGGATTTATCACTTTCATGTTGAAGTTTAAATTACTGTAAAAATTTCTGGCTATACTTATAGTGCCAGAATCTCAGACAGATTTATACTGCACCTTTTTGTTCAGCACTTTCCTCCTCATTCACCAAGAAAGCCATGTGGTAATTACCAACTTTTTCTGGATACACCTTCTCTAGCTCACAAACTGAGGGATAGTGAGTGACAAACAGTGTCAGCGACTCCACCTACAAAAACAAAACAGACATATAAGAAGGTCTGGCTTTACATTTTTTTTTTAAACACAGCAGCATAGCACTGCTATCATTTATCCATACCCCTTTGCTCTGAGTTTAGACTTGCCACGTTTCTACAAGGAAACACGCACCGTGTCAAAGTCAGCCTAACATAGTACAGGCTTAAAAAGCATTCACAAGCATGTGTCAGATTGAACACTTACATCTCTAATAAAATGTTCAAGTGTAGCATAAGCAATAGCAATTCCATCATGTGTGCTAGTTCCTCTTCCCAATTCATCCAAAATCACTAGTGATCTTGAAGTTGCTTTTCTTATTATCTCAGCAGTATCTGTCAGTTCTTCCATAAAGGTACTTCGGCCTTTGTAAATGTTGTCTGCTGCGCCCATTCTGCATTGGGATACCAAACAGATCAATTTATTAAGTTCAAATAAATGCCAGATAATGCTGAAAAAAAAAAATCATAACGAAACCATTTTGTTATAAAACTTTTGTTTCTGCTTCAAGCAGAGCAGAAAAAAGGAGGCACAACATCCACCTTCCAGAACAAGCTAAGGCTTAGGAAACAAAAGCAACAGCAGCACATGGTGCAGATGTGAGGGTACTCTAAAAGACTGAAAAGTCCAAAGGGAACTACTCGTGTATCATTAAATAAGGGCTTGCATGTGTTCTGCAGGAGAACAGGGTATACCGGCCCTATGGGCATCCGCAGGAGGTTAGGCTGTAGGGACAGCAGGGAATTTTTCCGAGCCATCAGTAATCTAGTCCCAAGGTAAATCCATAGACTGAAATCTTAGCATCCCATGTCAACTACAGGAATCGGGGTGGGGGGAAGAGGAGGTAGACAAGGGAGTATTTTTTATCATGCAATTTTTCCACCTTGACGAACAGTACAAGGCAGCCTGCTCTTCCCTTAAAGAAGACCCTGGGAATTCAGACCAGTCAGCTCACTAGAAGGATTCCAGCAAAGCAAGCCGTGAAAATGAGTTTTATTTTTCTGGTTTAGTTCGCCCATCTCATTTGTATGCTATATACTTGAAAGTATCAGATATTAGAATTTCCACTTAGTGACAGAGTGGACACTCATGTGACCAGGCATTTGTGCATCCAAATAGATAGAGCAGTTAGTTCTTTTAGGCAGTAACAAAATAACAATGATTTCCTCAAGTTACACAGCTACACTAGCATGCTTAAACATGATTCTGAGTGAAAGATTTCTCTCCTCATCCTTTTACACAACGGTCCTTGAATGTACTGGTCTCCATGCAGGTGAGCTTCTCCTCTGCTCCACACACATACAGACATGTGCACCACACACACAAGTTCCTTCATGTTTCATACAAGTCTTTTAGTGCTGTTTCAGATTCACGCAACCCCCAATCCTCACATTCTATCTGAAATTGTAAAATCGCAGTTTTCATTTCAGAAAACTGAAACCCACCCTGGTTTTCTTCTGCAGGTTTCCTTACCTATCCAATTAATATGCTCTCTACCTGGAAGAAAGAACATTTCCTTTTTTATATATATGCTTTTCAATTACATTAATGACATTACAACATCACTTCTGAGATAGGTTATCATTATCAAGCCACTGCATAGGGCTGTAAAAAAGGATTTGTTCACCCTCATCAGCCAATAATACAGTTACATACAAGCCACACTGATTTAAGGAAAACTGACTCATGGGCTTAGCATATTACATTTTCAAATATAACAGCTGGCCACAACAGTATTTAAAGCCAATCAAAACCTTTAAAGAGAATCCCAATATAGCTTTTTTTGCTCTCAGTCTTTTGCTGCATCTCTCTCTAATATAATTTCTTCTGTTGCCTACAAAAGCACTAACAAGATGCTCATCATTTTATACGGATCTTATGATTGTCGAGAGTAACTGACTACCCATACCAAAATCTGGCAGGCTGGACGCAGTACAGTTCCGATTTCTCTACATTCTCTGGTTCTTGGCCTGGAAATTTTGTATGGTGGCAGGCATAACTTCACAATACACAAATCTTCAATTATAAATGAACTAATTTTGGTTGGAGATGGGCATTATGATACAATGAGGAAAGTGAGTGTTTTTATTTCATTGTGTGTATGCTTACATACATGAAGAGTAAGTATACTCCCACATACTCTGGAAGAAAGGCGATTTTGCATGTAAGCTACTTAAACTTTACATTAATTTCACTGAATTAAATATATAATTCAGGATATTAAGGCATTGTGGAATTAACATTTATTAAGCCATTTACTATTGTAATCCTTTTAAATGCTGGGTTAAGAACTATGAACATATATACTGAATTTCTCACAGTGCCCCCAAGACCCCCCAGTCCCTCTCCTAGTTTGGTCCAGCCACCATGTACTACTGTAAAATCAAACAATCCCCATGTAGTGCAATATTGCACAGATCTACGGAGAATAATATACATTCGATTTATTTTTAACACCATTAACTACAAAAAAGTTCACCAGAACTTTTTATGTCCAAAAGTATTGTAAAATACTTTTTATGTCCAAACAATCTCTGGCTCCACAATGGGCAAATTTAAGGTTAGTTTCTGACCCCAGAATTATTAGTATTATTATTCTATCAATTTCATTTGGCTTTTCATTACTGAGATAGCATCTAACAGGCTCTCTGTTACGCACCTATGGTGATTACACTGAGAGTTCTCAGTTATATTTTTCTCTTGGATTGCATCATTTCCATAGAGCTCTCAAAATCATTTAGTCATTTCGTATCTTATTTGCATTCACGAAAATTATTTTCAGAACTTCCTCACTAAATGCTCCAGATACAAACAGAAATGAGTATTATTGTTCTTTTGTTGTTAACAGCTGCAAAAGAAGCCCTTCTTTTCAGCATCTTAAAACATTCAAATCTGACTTGGGCTTATCTACAGATTAAAAAAAAACCACATGTATTTTTAAATTACATAAAAACTCTTAAATGTCATGCTTTGAAAATGGATAAAATTGTTCTTTCTGCCTCTGCCCTTGAACTAGAAGAATCATACTTGTTTTCCAAACTTACGTGACAAGCAATATTATCCCAGAAAAAAGTAGGAATAACTATTTTAATGTGNCATTGCTCCCTAACTGTATGCTATATTATTCCTGATACAATGAAGCTTTGGAGTCAAAACATCTTATTGCTTAAACAATTATTTTTCTTCAAATTTACAACAGCTGTGAATTTACATTTTAACATAGCTTGCCTCCTAAGTGTTTTTACACATCAAAACATTAAACTTTTTCCTATAACATTCAATAGAATCCAGATTATATACCACTGTTAGCGGCTACTCTATAGGTAATACTTGGGATGCTATCTTTATGAATTTTTAGGGTCAAAA
>VXBH01002976.1:188012-231754 GCA_013400035.1 Rynchops niger | reverse complement strand
GGGTTTTGTGATTTAACTGATATTCTAGGACAGACAGGAAGACTAATCTTCATAATCCTACCCTGTAAACCTCAAAGAAATCAATAAAGCTTAATAAAGCAACAAATAGAAACAAGGAAGTCTTTAGTTTGGTCACTGATGTTGTGAGTTAAGAATGACAAAATTTGCACGTGATATAAAAATGAGAGGCTATATGCAATTCTCGCATAATACTGAAGAGTTTGTCATAAAGGACAACAACTTATTGCTAAGTGTGTGCATGCACAAAACCTGTGCCAGTCCAGCCCAATGATCTGACTAATTGTGGAGGTTGTGACCAGCATAAGAATTCTGAAAAAGACACAGAAACACTGAAATGGTAATGATGCAGTAACTTCAGGGAAAGATTTTTCAGTAAATTAAAAAAAGAAAAAAAAAGTTATTATTATGTAATCTCTCATGTATAATTCCAAATATAGTATATTTTGTTTAAGATTTGTTACAAAACAACATCAGTGTAAACCCCCTCAAGGGGTGAAAAGCAATGCCCATCATACTCCACTCATAGAATAAAGGACCAACAATAAGATGGGAAAGACAGTAAAATGGATGATTAGGGGACTAAAACATCTCTCTTAAGAAAGGATGAGGGATTTAAGTCTTTTTAGTCTGGAAAAAAGAAGACTGAGGGGGGATCTTATCAACACTTATAAATACTTAAAGGATGGGGCCAGTCTTTTTTCAGTGGTACTCAGTGACAGGACAAGAGGTAATGGGCACAAACTTGAGCATAGCAAGTTACATCTGAACATGAGGAGGAACTTCTTTCCTTTGAGGGTGGCAGAGCCCTGGCACAGGCTGCCCAGAGAGGTGGTGGAGTCTCCAACTCTGGAGACATTCCAAACGCCTTCCTGTGCAACCTGCTCTGGGTGACCCTGCTCTGGCAGAGGGTTGGACTAGATGATCTCCAGAGGTCCCTTGCAACCCCTGTCATTCTGTGAAAGGCCCATTTACTACATAAAAGCTACCCAAATCTTTCCTGCACTCTAGTAATCAATTTAAAATTCCATAAGCACGCTGCCCCCTCAGCAATCAAGGCTCAGTACACAGACAAGCTTTGGATGGAGGATGTCCATTTCTTTATTGTGTTTAGTGAAAAATGAAGAACACTCCTAAACCATTTTCAAGCAAGTGAGTTCCTGGGCAGCCTCTTTGCAAAAATACAGCTCATCCACGAACCAAGCAATGCATAAATAGCAAAGAATGTAACAAGCTGCATTATTGTTATAAACTGCTCACTCTCTCAACCTTGGTTTGCCTATTGCTGTGCAAATAGCACCGTTTCTGCAGTGAAGCTCTGAAATAATGGATCTTTGTTACTTATTTATTATTTTAAATACAAAAATTTTCCCTCTCTGTCCTGCTCCTGTGCAGCTCCCTTCTAGTGATCAACTGGTAAAACCGGAATGAAATTAGTGCAACATTATTTGCCTAGTTACAAAAAGCTGGTTAGTTTTTTGCCATCAGCAGTTAGATCAATGGAACATTCCTCTCCATTAATATCTACAAGCGCTATTTTGTGATTTACCTCACATTTCAATTTATTGTGAAAGGCACCTGGAAAACATCTTCCACTCAATTTCCATTCCAATAAAAACATTTTCTTTTTCCTGCTTTGCATACCGCTCCATCCTATGCTTTCTGATTTTCCCAAGACTTCTTATAAAATGTACTCTTAACAAGCCTTGGAACATTTTAATCTGTTGAAGTAAATCACGCAATATTAAATAGCTTTCAAATTTTTATGATGGTGATATTCCAATGAAGCAAAGAAAAAAATAAATACAAACATCCAAAGTAGACTGCCCAAATATTTGCTTTCCATCATGATTTTTAATCATACTAAAATTTGTAATGATGCCAAAAATATATATATTTTATCCAGTTAAAAAAAATAACGTTTGTCTAGAGAGAAAATAGTGAGGTTTGTCTACTAGTTTGTTTCAGCTCAAAACACTCTTGACAAAACAGTAATATGAGTTTGTCAAATTGTCAGAATTAAATAGCTGTTAAAGTATTTAGGGAGGTAACATCCAAAATATATCTATTTTAAGACCCAATCTTTTTCAAAAGTAAGTTCCACCATTTAGAGATCAGACAAACAGACATTTTGAATAAAATAAACAGAAGAAAGCATTATGGCGTGTTTGATGCACAGCCTTTAAAGAAATGTGGATTGGTGAGAGCTGAGTTTTTTCAGGTTTTTTAGTTTACTTTGAAGAATTCCTTCATCCTTAAACCATCCTCTAAGCTTTAACAGCATTTCTTTCCAGATTATCATATCTTATCTTCTATACCATGCCAAAACAAGGTAAGCATTAGGGACCTTAAAACAACTTCAGTTGTTCCTAAAGGTCCCTTGTACCGAATTTGCTATACTGCGTGTAATATACACATGTTGGTGGAATAAACTTGTACTTCTCCTACATGGGAGAGCAATATGCCAGTCAGAAGCTGACCCCAGTTTGTTTTTCCACCTTGGCAGAGGTGGTTGCTGCGCACAGTAAGAGGACTTGATAGAAAAAACGTATTATCTACACTCTCCCAAGTCCTCTGCATCTCATGTTTGTGCTCTTCAGCTGGTGATCATGCCATTGATAATACATGAGATCTTTCTGGCACAAGGAAAACAAAAACCCAAAAATAGTAGCGTACACCAATGCAAAAAGACCTCCTGCCCACGTCCTGCAGAAGCAAAGATACTTGCAGTCCTTGCAGGGGTTATATGAACAAGCCAAGGGCTCCACGCATTCTGCATTTTTGCATGAGCCTACAGAGGTGCAGCCACAACTCTCCTTTATTTTCTGCCCAGTAAATTCTCTTTTAGGTGCCAACTACCAAGTCTGAGAAATAATACGGGTGAAAGGATCCATAATGGCTGTATGTTTCATACAAGAAATGTCACTTTGGGATATGTAAATGCCCTTTCCTCTTCCATCTTCATGGATTCAATTGCACGTGACTGACACAGCTCTTTCTGCTCACAAGATGATGGAAATGAGGCATGCTAGTCACATCAGTTGGGCAGGCATTCAAATATTGCTTTTTTAGACCTAACATAAGCTCTCACTCATGCAACGGTACAATGCTCACAAATTTAACTGGAACGTCCCACTTGCGGATTTCAGAATCATTTGAAGGTAACACCTGAGCAGTAGCAGAGCAAGTGTTCACAGGTAGCAAGGGAACTTCAGCCACCAGCTGGCAGAATAGCACGACACACTGAATTACCCACTTAGAGGGACTCTGTGATGAAATGTCTTGGCCTTTAAAGCAGCTTCCTACTGACAAAAAGAGACTTAATCTCATCAGTGTCACCATGTTAAGCCAGGCATACGTTTAAATAATGCCATTTCTTCTTTAAACGGGAATGCATAATATAGGTTGACTGGCTGACTCATGCAAAGGATTAAAATCATGCATGGTCACTTTGCCCAAAGAACTGAGAAGAGAGAAGGAGGTTGCTTTCCTCGCACCTATTCTGTTTCTTAGAAGAGAAAGAAGGATTATCTGTTGGGCACTACTAGGGTGCCTCTAAGACAGAATGCCGCTCCGTCACAAGAAAGCAGGCTCAACTGTGATAAAAAAGCCACGCTGGAGTGATGTGCTGGTCTGGGACTGATTGGTGGTACCTTGCTCGCTGACTCCCGTGGCAAACCAAGTAATGTATACACTTGGGATGTCTTTTCAAGGGTAGATACAGCCTGTTCAGAGATGCTTTGCCAGACTCTAGAAAGACTGAGCAAGTGAGGGCATGAGTGGAGTCCCCTGAACCGTGTTACCACATGAAACAGCTATGAGGACATAGATGATGCTCACATGAGTAGATCCCGAAACATAATTTTCATAAGCAGGAGATGATCCTCAGTTCGTAAGTCTCTCAGTAGCACTGCTGGAGTTGACTTGGAGTGACGAAAATTACTTCCCTTTACTGAACCCACTGAGCAATTTGGAATTGACACTCCTTGTCAAGGTACATGGCTGGAACTGGATCTTGGGTGATGGAGTTTAAAGAAAATTAATAAAATGACGGCTTTAAAAAAATTTAAATGAAATTTCAAAATAAAATAAAAAACCAAATTTTTAAATAATTTTTTAAAAATAAATGACGATTTTAAATTTAAAAAAAAATAGTTTAAATAAACTAAGGCCAGTGGTAAGGGGAATGAAACTGCCTCATTATTTCACTGTTGAAGGGGCTGGCAGTTCTCGACCAATGCAGAAAACATCCTTTCCTTTCCTTTGCCTCCTCCCTCTCCTTATAGACCCAGAGATCACAGAAATTGAGAGCAGTTTCCCGTATACGAAAGGCAATGAGGTAAGTCTCCGTGCTGGGGTCTGAAGGCTGCATTCAAAGACACCTTCAAGAAGCACAGCCTGAACCTGATGTTCTCTCTTGGTTTCCACATCTGGGAACACAAGTAGACCACATGCAAGCCAGGGACACAGGCAAGTACCTCAGCAGGACACAGCTTCTGCTGAATCAATCAGAAGCATCAGGTCACTATACGATGGTAACAGCTTAAAGTCAGAGGGTATAATTTATATGGCTCTGCAACTTTGTCATGGCGAACAGACATCTAAGGATCAGCTGCTTGAAGATTTCTGCGCTCTAGTTTTAGTTGAATGAGCAACTATTACATGTGTTCAAAATAATTACACAAGGAAAACAGACAGATAAGAAAATACTAAAATAGTGATGTAACTTGAACCTTGGAACAGATAGATTCAGGATTCCACTTGTGGCCATGTCTATCTGAAAGACCCTGTATATAGACATGTAATACAAGCTAGAAGAACAAAACCATCCCTCCTTAGCCAAGGTGAGCAACCACGATCTGTTTCCACATTTTCAGATATACAGTGGATTTTGAACTAAATGAGTATCTCCTAATTATAGACTCAGCAATGAGAAGTGTCCTCCGTGTTAAAAATGCATTTAAATAATCTGTTACAAGGATAAAATGTAGAGCAAAGTTCTGTACACCTGAATACAGATCATGTGATGTGTAGAGATTATACCAAAACAATTGTCTTGAACTACAGGGGAAAGAATTAAACTGCTGCTTACCTAGGCAACCTACCACTACCACCTGTTGACCTGTATTGCCAACCTCCTCCACCTCTCTGTTTTCTTAATATAACTTCTTAGACAATTCAAACTCTATTTGTTTGCCATCATGAAGATTAAAGACATGCTGAGAATCTGCAAACAGCAAGATGACTCTCTTGAGAAAGACGAAGTGCATGAGAGGATAATCTACATGCATCTTACTGATGCTTCTATTTATTCCTTTAACCTTTAAGCATGCAGTACAGAGCCTGCAAGAGGCAGTTTTCAAATGCAATTGAAGAACAGTGCATTGTATTAATTCAGACAACTGAAGCTGCACCTTTAATAGTATGCCCAGTTTGGCTGATGGTATAGAACCTCACTGGAAGATGTATGTCACCATAGTGTGACTGTGCATACTTATGTGTGTTCACTGAAAGAAGTAAAATATTTTAACACAAGAAGAAAAACACAGGTAAGTGCTGCTCTAGGAAGGAAATTCTTTTTGTCCCTTTACCATCACCTAGAGTTGGTAGGAGTTGGTCTCCTTCACAGTATTCTTTCTAATGGTAGCTTCTGATTTCAATAGATTGATGACTGGGGATNGACCCTGCTCTGGCAGGGGGTTGGACTAGATGATCTCCAGAGGTCTCTTCCAACCCCTGACATTCTGTGATTTTGTGATTCTTAAAATCTTGAATACAATGCATTTGGTAATTTGAATTATTAATTAGCTTATGTATTTGAACGTATTTTACCTCCAAATTGTTGCAACATTCTCTCTCTCTCTCAATTTTGAAAACTGACCCTCATGAAGAGCTACTGGTAACCTACAGGAAGTAGGTTGAAGTTTTCTAACTGTAAGAAATTATATCAATAATTGACTGTAAGTGGGACCTCTTTAAAGGTCAGCTTTCTTCAGCAGCTAAGCATAATCCCTTCTGAACACATGATTAGGTCAACAGAATTTCTTGCATTAGTTCTTCCATATATGTGTGTCCACACTTGATTTTGTCTTTCTACACAAACACACAGACAAACTTTATATTAATTTCACTGTCTGAATAACTATATTAGAAGAACTAACACAAATTAAAGGGTAATTTAAAGCAAAAATTGAACCCATTTATTGCAAGGAGAAACTCAGATGGGAATTTTCAAACATCAGAGAATTAATACTCAAATCCCATTAAAAGTCAATATAAATCAGGTGCTGACCTTTCCAAAACTCTTCTAAAATTCTTAAATATAGTGGCACTAATTAAGTTAAATTCTTTAAGCAAAGGTTGCATGAAAACATTATGCCTTATTGGAGAAAGAAAAAAAAAAGGGGGAAGAAAATATCAACAAGCAAAACAACCTCAAAATACTGTGTACTCCATCCACATTACATAAGTATCCCTTAAATAATGGGCATAGCATACAGTCTGAAAAATACTCTTTTGTACAAAAATGGTTTACACATATATTGACTCATGAAAAGTATGAAATTTCAACTGAGAAATTTAGACAAATACTTTAATAATATGCTATAGAAATATATTCTAAAAATAGCTTGAAATAAAAATACAGAAATATGAAGAATGATTTAGTGCCTTTAATCTGATGCTATGAAGCTGAACTTACCTAACAATAATGCTAACTTTTTACTTATTTCACAATCCCTAGTACCTAATCCTTCCCAGGATTAGGAACAAAGCATAGCAATGGAAATAGCTTGCTTTTTGGTTGCTTTTACACATAGGAAATGGTGAGATTTGGGAGAGTCCACAGGAGTACTCAGAGACTTCCTTAAGAGCGACTAACGCCAGTAGGGTGCTGTAGGAAATTACTCTTCCCCCCTCAACTTTTCAATTTACAGACTTGTAAGAGCATATCATCGGGGCTCAGGGGCATTATGCAGTGGAAGATTCTCTCCCTTTCCCCTTTTCAGGACAAAATTATCAAAACTACTCTGAAATGTTTGGATTAGCCTTAGTCTCTATTGTGTTTATACACCCAGTAATGAAGATGAATCATTCCTATTTTCACTGTACCTGTAAGCAATACAATTCCTTTTGCATCTTAAAAAAATGTTTAATATAATGCAGTATTTAAAGTCAATTTAGAAAACCTATAATACATAAATACTAAATATATCCAAAGGAATAACCATAGTAGCAACCTTTCAATTTCCATGGAAACCCTAGTTAGAACACAAGATAAAAATCCTAGACAAATGTTAATCTCTTAAACCTATAAAATTCTCACTTCGAAGACGCAGTCTACAAACAAAGAAGAGAATGCAGTGTAAAGCACCAATATTAAAAAAAAAAAAAAAAAAATCAAGCAGTGGAACTGTTGGTGCTCCTGATGCACAGAACTCCTCATAAAGTCAGCCCGTAAGCATCCCTCACAACAGGGGAGCTATGCTAATAGCACCATCTAGAAAACAACACACCATGGCAGTGATGAAAATAACTTGAAAACTGACATCTTCCCATGCAATGTTTTGAAAAGATTAAAAATATACCAAAGTAATCAACAAAAAAAATCCCATTTTCCAGCAAGACACTTGTGGCCTGGGGTAGCAGTGCAGAAAGGAGGTTTCCATAGCTGTTATCCTATTAAAATAAATAAAAAACCCCAACAAAACAAACAAAAAAAAAAACCCCAAACAAACAAAAAAAAACCCAAAAAACAAACAAAACCAACCCCCAAAACAAAACACAGAAGAAGGAAAAACAAGACAAAAAAGCAAAATCGGGAGTGAATTAAGAGAAAAATCTCTGTTCTCTTCAAGCTCATTCCCTACCAGAAGCGAGTTTCTTGGCAAAAGCTGAGGCTTTAGAAATGTACGTTCAGCCAGACAAAGCATTAAAGAAACAATGTAGGACATATAACGTGGCAGCTGAATTTATTGTTTCTCTTCTCCAACCAGGCATTGAAAGCTAATAAAGGATAACTTCCTAGGGCGAAGAAATACCTTGAATAGAACACCACATTAACCTGGCCTGACAGACTTGTATACTTCAAGACTTTTCCCAGAATCTAGAAAAGAAAAACACCACCCCAATCCCCAAAACCCAAGCAAACCAAAATAAAGGTGCCTACTTTTTGGACAGTCTCTGTACACCTTGAGCATCTGAGTTGCAAAATCTGGTTAAGTTACTCCTTCTCTCGTTGCAGAGGGTGAAGTTCATGATTTGGAGAAGGTGAAATTCAAGCAGGAATTAGGCAAGACCAGACCGCGCACTAAAGACCACTTTGTGGCTACTGACTATCAAATGCAGTGGGACAGAAAAAAGCACTGACAGCTCACCTGCTTGGGGAGCATGGATGTCATTACTTGGATAGGTGGAGGAAGAAAAGCCCCCATACTCCCCAAGCTGAAGCAAAATCATGCTGTAAACATTCTCCTAAACATTTCTACTGGAAGAAAAGCTACATCTGGGTCAGAAACTAATATCTTGTAAGTACATTGCAAATGCCTAATGCCTGTCCCAATAGTACAAACAATTTCCTCAGATTACACTATACAGAATAGACAAGTTTAAACAGATGCACAGACAAGCAGTTCCACTGATGATCTTTTACAAATTGAAGTGACCATCCTGGATTTCTGAAGGAATGCAATATATAAACTCAGCTTTTTTGCTTCCTGTTAACCTTTTAAGTAACGCATGACTACTTCTATCTCAATAATATATTTTCAATTCTTCTTGATTAATATTGAGACAATTAGTTTACTTTTAATTGCCAGGGCAATGGCAAGAACTTAAGTAAATCTTTATTATACTCATCTGGCATTTGACACTGTTCACATTAAACAAAGAATGGCATANGGGATCCATCCCCTGTGTTAGAATCTGACTGGGCTCCAAATTAAGTGGTGTGAAACCTAACAGCCAGTAAGTAACACACTCCAGGTCTGCTTAGCTTGAAATCTAAAAGCTTAAGTTTTACCTTCAGCCACACTACCTTATCAGAACAGATGTGAAAAATACCTATAATGTGGAGAAAAGCTAAGTGGAATCAGAGAAATGCACTGGGGAACAGCTGGAGCTTATTTCAAGGTTTTCACACTGTAGAGGACAAAACCCAGTTTGTTCACTTTCTATTGGGCACAAAACATAATGACACCCCCAGTGACTGTGTCACATTTCTTAAGTTTTCTGCAGAAATAATCTTGTTGTAATGACAGTCCAAGAAAAGTAGAGGAAATGGGATACTAAGCTTAACAGACTTACGCGTGTATGGTTAGAAATTAAGTCAGTATGAACATAAGTACTCTAAGTTCACCTACAAAACACCAAGGAAGACAAAAATAATCTCCAAATTGTTATTGACGTTGTAATGTTTTTTCTGTAAAGTGAATCAGATCTTGTGTATCTCCACGTCCCCTTGAGAAATGCTCATCCAATCAACCAGTCAATTAGCTTCAACACAGGGTAGGGGAAAAAACGTAACCATTTTTAATTTTCAGCTCAAATTAATTTTGGAAAGATAATACAAATTGTTTTCTAATTTTTTCTACTACTTAGCACTGAAGTGCATCAAAGTGTGATTTCATTCATTTTTGTCATGACACAGTGAGGCATAACAATATAACATCTTTACATGATGAAGCAATCCCAGATGAGCAGTATTTAGATTCTGTTAAAAGTTAACTCTGAAATGCACTCTGCCATCACAGAACTAGAATTTCAGGAAAAATAATTCTACCACAGATACGTAGTTGTGAAACTTATAACCATAAATAATTATCCATCTCAAATACTATCAGTAACACAGAACTTTTGCTGACTAAAAAATGGATTAAAGAAAAAGGGGAAAAAACATCTGGATAATCCTTGGTAATATTAGATTATAAAATACAATAGTTTTGACTGTAGTGATAATCTTTAAAAATTACTCAGCACTATCTTACAAATGAGACTAAGACTTGCTGAGTGAAACGAACCACCATTATTCATTCTTTAAAAGACATCAAGACTGATAGTACAGGATGGATAATAAACATAGAAAATACTCAGCCCCAAATTCTCAGTCTCAAATATTTTGAGTATGTACAACTGCACTGCACAGCAGAAACTGTGACATGATTTTTGGAGGTGACAGTATTCACTTTAGGGGAAACATTATTTGGCTATCACCCAGAAGAATAAATTTGTCCAAGATGTCCAGATGAAGTTAGATACCTGTATCTTAAACAAGACAGACACATTAACACTCTTACCCTTTAAAGATTCAAAGATTCCAAAACAAGTACTATACCTTACTAGAAAATCAGAACCAAAACCTAACAAACAATGCACGTATTTAAAGAGGAGACTTCAAGTACAAATTCTAAAGTTCAAACGGAAAAATTAAATTATACTTTGATATACAGACACACACCTTGCCACAATAATGTTTTCATAAACATACAGGAGGTTTTGAAAGATTACCTGGTAAAAATACCATCCACAACACCAATTGTCGACTCTTCTGCGGGAACGTAAGAACCAATCTGGGCCATGACTGTGATCAATGCAACTTGCTTTATATAGGAGCTCTTTCCTCCCATGTTGGGTCCAGTTATTATCATGACCCTTTCACCATTTCCCTGGAAACATAAAATAGTGGTCAAATTTAATGTCCTGCACATGGTGTTTTTATAAGAAAGTCTGGTGTGTGTGTATATGGATAGAGGGATATAGGACAATTCCTGAGGATTAAACGTTCTGTTTTTAGGTGAACAGCTTCATTCTTGGAGTTCACTGTGTTCACTTTTCAAGACATTATGAAGTGTCAGATGGATAAATCTTTCTAAAACCTCTCCAGGCTGGTGAGAGAAACAACGCAATCAACTTTCATTACTCTTGAGCAAAATGGACCGAGTGAGGAGGAACCTTGCCTGCCTCCATCAAGGAGCTGAGAAAGCACTCCAAGAACTTTCTGTGCAATTTTCTTTGGAGAAAGGGAGAAACTCATCAGCTTTCAGCACAGCCAGTGCTGTCCTAAATCAGTTGTGGTCTGGATTCCTCTCCAGTTAAGAGTTCTCATCATCAAATGAGGAGAAGATCTGGCAGACAAAGACCTGATCTAGATTTGACTCCCATTCAGAAATGCTTGCCTTAGTACAACATAACACACATTCAAACAGACTGGCTACAACAAGAAATCAAGAAATTGCCAAGTTTGGCAATACTTGACTGCAACACAGATACTGTGAGCAGACAATCCAATCTCTGATTGATCAGTGTATCTAACCACTGAAATCCTGTGGAAAATGAAATCAAACGCAAGAGCTCATCTCAGCTGTAAGACCCCATGCGGTACTGCTATGTGTCTATGGCTCCAGAATAAAACTGTTATCCTCTGGTGCAAGACAATTGCTAATACAAAATTAAAACTCATCAAGGAATCTATAAAGCTTTCTCATACCCTGTATCAAGACTAGGAAATTAAGTTATGCAAGGTCTTCAAACAACTAGACTTTTCCTTTCTACTGGGTACATACAATGAAATCCAACAATTGGTGAACTAACCAAAAGTCAGCATATTCCATTGCCCCATGGGAGGGGTATGTAAGAAAGGACAAGCTGTGCATAATGAACATTAGCCATGCTACTTAGGAAACTTGGAACTGATCAGGCACTGTGACAACAATAACAATACAACATCTACACAGAATAACATCATGATCTTTACAGATTCATTTTTTGATTGGTTTTCATTCTGTTAATAGGGACACAAATAAAATTCATATAAGACTGTCACTTATGTCGTAATTCAGATCATACAGAAGATACATGCAATCAGTATTTATTATATATAAAAAGCTGCTTAGTGTTTGCTGAGAAAACACAATCATAGGAAGTCACAGTAAAGTCAAAACACAGAAAATGCCATTATCAGGAATAAAGAATGGTTGTAATAAAATGCATATGACTATACAGGAAAAAAGTTCATAATATTCTAGTCTCCAAGATACAGTTTCAATACTGCTACTAAAACTTCGTCAGGACCACCATTTGGCTCAACACAACAGAATTTTCAGACACTTAAAACCAGAATGAGTTCATCTGTTAAAATCCACAAATTTCTTGCATGTGTTTGGTATCCCTCCAGGCCCCTCCAACCATGCTGTGAGACTGGTGGCTGGTTTGCAAAGCCATCTTTCAGAAAGAACATATGCTGTAACATCAGACCACAGAACCCATCTGCCCTTACAACTGTATGCAGCCATAAGCTAATATCTTATTGGAATTTATGGCTGAAGTTAAAAGTACTAAAAGAATCCATGAATAATTGTGGAAAAAAGGGAGAATGGAAGAATGTTTATTTCAGAGCACTGCAAGAAAGCTTTTCCTAAAGTTAGATATTTGACAACATTTCAGATGAAAACATGACAGGAGATGCATTTTTCTGCTGATTCAAACACGTCAGTGTTTAAAACTAGAAGCATTTTAATAAACTGGGCTCCCACCCACCTTTCCCAAAAAAGAGAGAACTAAAAACAACAGTAGAGGCAAAAGTGATTCTAGCATGATCACTTGATTTTGATTTTGCAATATTCAATACTTAGAAAGCCAACATAAGAATGGGACTAACAGGGGAAAGTGCATGACGGTTACTGAATGAAATGCTGAATTTTTTGTAAATGCCATCTGTCGCTTGTTTGGAGTTGACAAATAATTTTGAAAACATTCCCTGAAGTATTGCACAATATCTGTATCATTGTTCAGTATAGAACAGCATTTAAAGGTATTTCCCAAGAAGTACATACAAATTTGAATGGTGTTTATTACAGCAATGCTCCACACTGACATCTGTTTCATGCCTTTTCTATATTTACTGTAGGAAAAGGCAGTTGCATATTTGAAGTTAAATTGCAAGCAAATTTTTTACATTCATTAAGAACAGACACCCAGTATTTCAAAAAACATGGACACGTAAATATTTAACAAAAATATCTAAAAGACATTTAATTTAAAAGACAGATTTTAGTTTTTCAGGAAAAAAAAAAAGAAGAAGGAAACAGTAAAATATGCTTATCAGAAAAAGATATGTGAAATAAAATATTGTTTCCTACCAGTAGCAATTGTATATTTATTACAGTTTTGGCTAATTTAGGTCATACAATTTAGATAACACTGCACAGAAGATGTTAAGAAGTAGCCCCCCACACCTTTCTTTGCCCTATTGACAACACCACCAAGCAAGTAATAGGCTTACTGCTTCTCAACATCATTCTCTGTTGCAGAAAACAATGGCCAGAGGGAGACTTGTGGGTAACACACAGCCTGCAAGCTTGTTGCTATTCTGCATATTAAAATATTTTGTATATTAAAAAACTTCACAAATTTGAGATAAAGATATTACAAAATGCATACTCCTTCTGTTGAAAGTTAGAAAGCCCTGTAATTATTAATTTCTTTTTCAAAAATAACCATTTTAAAGTTTCATTTCCTTAATTTTGAGATCACCTTTCTGTCTTTATACCATTAAGACTGAACAAGGTTGTAAAAAGAGTGTCTGTCTGCAAGATATCAGAAAAAGGACAAAATAGATGTGGTCACATCTAGCAGTATCTCTCTGAAATGCAACCAAGCAGACAGTTGTATGATTAAATTATTTATTTTAACTTTCTGTCCAAGAAGCAAATCGCAGATTCCTTCCCTTAAATGATTTTGAAGCTCAAACAGTATCTCAGTACTCACTGAAAGGTTAGTGGTATTTGGAACATACTGATCCTGTTCTCCCAGTAGTACATCAATCACAGGGTGCCTCCCATTTTTTATAATTATCTCTCGACTATTATCTTGCACGGTTGGTCTGCAAAGAAGAAGAGACATTAATTTCAATGCTTACCATAACTGATTATTTAGAACTACTGTAACCACAGTGTGCATGACCGTCATCTATGATGCACGTTTTTGTCGAAAAAAAAATTACAAAAATGAATTATTGCTATCAAGTAGTTCAAAAAACCTTATTTGGTTTCATTCAGTTATAAAAAAATGTTAGTAGATTGGATAAAGAAATTTTATAGTATTTCCTTCTTTTTTTCATTACCTAGGGTAATGTTTTTCAGTCGTTTATGTGTGTTCTAAGGAACTATTAAAAACTACAAAATGAACAAGCAATATCAAAACACCCAAACTGGAGGACATCTGCTTTCTTCCCACCACAGCAACCAACTTCTGCAAAGTGTCACCTTTTGCAGATACATTTCATATTCTCAGAATGATCTTCCTGCTGAACTGGTCCAGCCTGTTACTGCATTAAGTCATAACTGGAGCGTGGGAAGTAAAGAAAATTGTCCAACTATGTATATTATGACTGATAGCACATTAAATGATGATCAAAGATTACAGCATAACAGAGCTGTAACTCTCCTATAAACTTTAGCACCTCTCATAATCTGACAGTAACTCCCAAACATGTGCAAGAGTCATCAAACAACTGTCTATAGAAAGAGCTTATTATCTAAGTTGAAATACTGAAATGACAGCATATTTTTAGAAATTAAGATGCAAACCAGATCAACACTACTTACTTTTTTTACAACTATGTAAAAAGTTGTCTCTCAAATGCTTCCACCTTAGCTACAAATTTGTCTACATGTCTACTAATCATAACATGTCTAGTTCTACGTTACGTATCTCCATGTCTGAAAAGCTCTGTCTCCAAAAGCTGTGTTGTTCACAGAATAAAAAATGCAAAAGAAGCACGTTCTACTGAATTATGCCTATGATTTCTTTTGGTTCTCTGCAACCTAGGTTTACTTTTTCATTGTAAACTAAAGTGTAGCATTCAATGGAGAGGTACATGTGGTCTCGTGTCTCAGCCACCTTTTCCTACACTAGAAGTACAATCACTGTGAAATTAGAGCAGGAACTTAGGCAGCAGCTGAAAAAAAAAAGAGAATATTGGAATAAAGCCACAGAATTTTTGGACTGATAATTAACTAATAATTTGTGTGGACTTTAGAGGGAAGTGTGATTTTTCTTGGGATGAAGAATGATGATGCAATTTGAAAGGAAAATGGAGATAAAAATAAATGGCATATTAGGAACACAAAGCACTGGGGAAAGAGGTGCAAGCTGATAATGGTGTGGCTTTTTTAGCATAAAGTCATTTCCAGCAGTTGTACAACTGAGATGAAAAGAATACAGACTGAGTCTTTGGCCTTGGGGACAAAAGAAATGAAATTTCACCCTCCATTTGTGGGATGGGTATGTTGTTTAGAACTGTAACGTGATGATCTGAAAACAGAGAAGCACTTATCGAGAAGCACTTCCTCCTGTACCTCTCCACTCTGCATTCAAGAGAAGGAGATGACAGCTAAATGATCCATTTGGCATTTTATAATTTTGCCCTCAGTTTTGGAAATAATAAATTTTTTTAACTGCTTGAGCCTCCTTCCATGTAACTGTGAGACAGGATGTGGTTTCAGGATGCCAGGAACCTTGCTGACTGCCTGTTCTGGTATCAGACAACGAGGGCTGCAGAAGTAGGGCCTCAGCCACAATCATTCAAAAGGTCTTCCCTGCTCTGTGTTCCTGCAATCAGACAATCATATCATGCAGTAAGGCCGGGGGGAGGTAGGGGGAAGAGAAAATTGCTCTGGAATGCGTAACATGTCCTTTAGTCATGTACTACCTTTTCAACTTAAAGTCACAGTCTGCAGAGTGGATACTCAAACATCAGATGATAATGTCTGGGCTACCTACACCATCGTATTTAGGTATCTAACTTTGCTGCCTGAGAGCCCTGACGTTGTACATCATCCATGTAAAAGAATGAGTCTTCCAACACAAGGGCAGCAAGATGCCTCAGGACTGTAAGAGGTGCTTACCTCTCTCCAATAACTGTGGGGAGCACCTGTGCTCCTGACTTCACAACTCATTTACATGCCCGAAGTCGGGTGATATGAAACAATCCTCACTTAATTGAAAAACATTCCTCCAAAATACTTGAATTAGTTAATGTGAAAGTCCCCTCTTTCCTTCAGTAGCCCTCCAAAATTAATTTGACACCTTCCCTGCAGCTGAAGTTTCACTGAGAAGTCTTCTTCCTGACAGTTTATAAGCGCTAAGCCACTCTTAAAAATTTAGTGAATTATTTAAACTCTGCATAGTGAATTAATCAGATTTCAGTTTGTTTTCTCATCTGAGTACACAGAAATAAGTGAGCAATTACTTTCAAAAAGACTTTTATAGAGGCACACAAGATCCCAAGAGTCCAGAAGCGATCAATATTCTCTTTAATGCTGTATAAAAGAAGAAGCATATATAAGTTGATTTCCCTTCATCCACATACATTTAATACATGATTTGCTGTATTTCCACAGGTCTCAAATGTTACTAATTCATATAGTTATTTCTACGTAGTTGTCCAAGCACTTGCAGTGCAGCCCCACAATGACAACATTTAAAAAGTTACACACAATCCTTTTCAAAAGAGAGCATGTGGACTGTCTGACAGAGGGAATGGCTGAGAACAGGAAACCCAACAGCCCTTGCAGGGTTGTCTACAGTAAACCTCAAAACCAGTAGGTGCCGGCCTCTAGGACAGCACTCAGCAAGCTGAAGCGGTGGCTCAGTGAGTGCCCAGTGCCTCTGGGGACAGAGACCTCACAGTATGGAAGAAGGCACTCCAGTGAGACTGTCTCTGTGTGGGTACAAGAGATGTGGGCTCGTGAGGGGGAGGAAAACATGACTTGCGGGATGTACACACTCAGGAGCCAGCTCTCGACCAACCTCTGGGGAAGCAGGACTTAGGGGTTCATGCGTCCCCTCTGCAGAGTGCAGGGGGGACAGCCTCAACGCCAGAGTCCCAGGCTGCGGTGCCCCATGTGCATGTGTAGGTGTTGGGCAGAAGGAAGTGCACAGCCCATCAGATCTAACTTGTGACCCTAGGTGACGTATCATCACTGCTCTGGAAGAGGACACTAATGTTCACCTATTATTAACCTGAAATACATCTTTGAAACATACCTCATACACCTTAGAATCTTAGGTATTAGAAAGGCATTGTACATTCAGACCTTGCTGAGGAAAAAAAAAAACAGGATAAAAAAAATTTCCATGCAAAGTCCAACATATATTTATATATATGTGAGATACCATCTACTAGATTCAGGTCAAAAAACAGATAGACAAACATAAGATGCCAAATTTGAAAAGCAATGTTTACAGAGCTGCACTAAGCCCAGAAGTGTTGCTTTGCAAAATCAGATTAAGTTGAAACTACTGTAAACAATTTTAATAATGCATTTTATCACAGTACACATATTAAAATCAAATTTATTTTAAATACTCTCTTATAATTCCCTATAAAATCCTAAATAAAAATTAAAAATTGATTACCTGCAGTAGTCTCCTTGTTTAGCCACCTGGGCCAATGAGAACAGACAGTCGATAGTTGCTAGGTGACCAATCGCTTTAGACACAGGGTGATAATGCTCACTAAAATGGCTATACCAAAACAGGGAAAAATAACAGGAGGAAGAAAAGAGAAAAAAATAATTTCATACAGATACAAATGTACTGTCAAAATATACTCCATGCATGCTTCTCACAGGGCTCCTATGGTCTTTAAATTACTCTGAATTCCAATCTCCCAGCAGTGTATTAACTTACAATGTGAGGACAAAATCTTAATCAAGACAGACTTCATGCTCCCATTGTAACAGTCAATTACTTTTAAGCACAAAAAAGCAGGCAAAATGAAATTCATTAGATACCATACAAAGGGTCTGCAGTTGATCCCTGCTGCCTAAATGAGGTCTATGAAAATGCCACTGTTTATCACAGTGTCAGCTGAACACCAACCGCCAATTCACTCAATCATACATTATAGTAAAAAAAAAAAATAAACTAAAAATGCCTGAACACAGGAGTTGTCTACAGTTTCAATGAAATATGGTACGTACAACAGAAAAAACAAGAATTCATTTTCCATTTATGGTATTGCTTCCCCCAGTACAATAATCACGTTACCAGGATAACACAATTTTCGGTAGAGTTTATTCTCTTAGTCCTCAAGAATTTCCTTTTTTCTTCTCCTAGTCTCAAAGATACCACATGGAATATAAAAACAGTAGGGGAGCAAAATTTAATAAATAAATAGAGAGGTGGGGAAGACTTGTGCTTTCCTACACATAAGGTCTTTCCTTGTTGTGTGCTGCTACCATATAACACTATTGAAAACAGCAAAGTGAGCATGAGAAGCATTAGATCTAGATGAAGAAAGGTTAATTAGGTCTACTCAAAATTACGTGACTAATACAGTGACAAAAAAATTATTTAACAGAACTATTTTAATAGTATTGCAAAGGCAACACATCTGGAGAAGAGTGAGCTGGAATGTTTTTCTAGTTTCTACCAAATTTACAGAATTGTTGGGTTCCCACTTGGAAGCAAACCTTGGCATCAGTTAAGTCCAGTGAGACAACTTCAGAAGGAACGTGTTAAGTTTTTACAGCACAGGAAAAGCAGAAGCAAAAATGAGCCAATTATCGTTGCATGACATGAGGAACAATTTCAGTGGGTTTGTAATTCATGGAAGGAAAAAAAAAAATTGATAACCAGACACCTGAAAAATCAAGAGTATTCAGAAGATTCAGAAATATTTTTTAAACTCCCATTTTAAAGATCCTTTGGTTAAATAGTCAAATAACTTCATTCAAAACTCTGATCTGAGACAAATGGATCTTCAGTGCCAGTTGTGAGGGACGATAACACTCCCATTACTTTCTAGCAAACAGACTCACAGTCAGTTGCAGGGTTGGCATACAAAAAAACAGGGCTATGGAGAATTACACTCACCCAAGCTACTGCCCAAACACCATGAACATTCCCAACTCAAAAACTGTACGTAACACTGCAATTCTACTTAATTTGTTATGTTTTTTTTTTAGCAATGCCACCCTTAACAGTGAAGCCATACTCTACTTCAATTAATATTAAAAGTGAATTTGGTTACTTTTATAATAAATTCTGTTTTCATCTCACATTGTACTTCAATAAGAAACTGCTAGATTCAGTTTCACTCATTTACAGTCAGTATTACTTTCAGGTTCTTAATGCTGTGATATTAGTTTTCAAATTTTGAGAGCCAGTTTATATATTTAATAGTGTATTTTAATCAGAATTTCAACATCTAGAGACATTACTACTGGTCTCATTATTCAGTCTGCAAAGGTCTTGCCTTCAAATGCTTTAAACTGAAGAACAGTATTTTAATTGACTCTAGAATTGTGGGCAACATAGCTGGATTACCATTTTTTTTTTTTTTAAAAGACAATGATGAAAACTGACTCTGTTTTGTAAACTCACTCTAAAAAACTTAGCCATTCAGCACTGCAGTCAAGGACTAGCTGCTCCCGGAGCTGATTCAGATGTCTGTAATTTTCTATAATAAAAGGAGAGTGGAAACGGCTGACAGCTTTTGTGCTGGAAGATAGAGAAAAGCCAAATAGGAAATCAAGGTTACTAAGCAATCAGTTACACCATCTACATGCAAAATTGGACTAGTTTTCTTACTCTCTGTGAGCCTTGAAAATGGATGTTAAAAAAAGTGTTCTTTATTGTGGTACCAAACTCTATTGATTCTGATGATCCTCACTATGAAGGAAGTGAGTGGTTACTGCATCACTGCCCATTCAGAGGCCTTTAAAATGTTTTTCACCATGTAGCATATATCACTGAAGTTTATATATTTCACAAAATTCAGTTCAGCAATATGTTGCACAAATGCACAACTTCTCTGTGACTGACTGTATATACAATGAACTTCAGGAAAAAATTTCCCTTTAAAAAGGAAAACTTCATGATAAGCCTGAAACAAACTCAGTAAATACAGACTGTCTTACATGGATACTAGTTTCCATTTGGGGCACTTGCTATTTATTTATGTATTTTCTTTAAGGACTCACTTTGTCATTCCCAGGCGTTCTTTTACAAAATCCAGATTAGCTGTAATTTGTTCTTCATAATCTTACTTCTGTCTAATTTGTGCACTTTTAACACTGAATTCTTGTATAAGTGAATAGAACATGACTTAGGAATTCACCTTGATTATGCCTATTTCTGGTGCGAGATGTCTGTGCTCATACATTGTAACATTAAGGTTTTCAACCTGTTTTATTAAATAATAAAACAAACGACTGAAAAGAAAGAAGCCAACTACGTAATTCAGCCCATCTCTGTGTCACCTACTGGAAAAAGTATCCAGAACTATCTAAAATCATGCTTAGAGAACACTAAGTATCAAAGCAAGCAAAGCTTGCCTGTATGAAGAAGTGAAATGACATTTTAAATACACTACATTTATTGAAATGCACAGATATTTGCACAGGTACTTTACCTTTCTGAATAATGTAAGAACAATCAAAAATTTTATGAAAGATTTGTATCTACACACTACAGGTACAACTGAATGAAGACCACAGTTTTGACACCAGTACATGTTCTTTGAAAGATTAAGCAAGTAACATAGCACACTAAGGATATACTGTATAAAAACAAATACTTCAGTTTTTCAGTTTGGTTTTGTTTGCTTTTCAGTAAAACTTATTATGGCAATAAATTAACAACAATTTTGGTTGGCTGGTTTTAAAAAAAAAAAAAACAACAAAACCCAAAACCAACACGAACACACATATGGAGCAACAAAAATGTGTGTATATAGTTCTAACACCAAAGTACCACATTTTTTTTCTTATATATTACAATAGAACAAACTTCAAAAACATTTTACGTACCTACTAACCATAACCCAGTCAGATGGCACAGATGATTTATGGCAATTCTTGACTTCTACCAAAAACTAAAATAAAACAGAAATGTAGTATTGCACATTATGGGAAGTTAAAGGCTACGGAACCATAGTCATCATATATCAAGAGATGGGTATGCATCAGAGGAAAACGATATTCAGCCTGAAGAGACTACGCAGACACGAAGCTAATGTTCTTTTTACCCCAGAAGCGAGGGTTACGACAAACAAATTGTTCTGCCGAAAAGAGCAACGCCTTTCCTGAGCTGTCCTTGCGCCCTGCTGTGTTGCTGCCCCATCTCTGCCCCTCTAATCCTCCATCCACTGACGCGCCCTCCTCACCTCCTGCCTATCAAGCCAAAACCAGACTAAAGCTAGTAACTCATTCTTACCTGAACCTGACCAAGCCTGGTAGAGAATTCAGCATTAACACGGACCCTACATTACATACCACCTGTACTGAGGGTACTCCTTACCAGTGAGATGTGCATTCCTGCCTAGGGATTAGAGACTCATACTGAGCCATAGCTACCTGCAACACTTCACAGATAATTTCAGAGTGCTAGCCAAAAGCTAGCAAGCACTCTGTCTACAGTACCTTGCTTCAAGTTTTGATCAACTTGTTTGGTCAATCAGTTTGGTCAGAAAGGGAAGGAATGGGGGAAACTGGCAGTAATGGCAAGAGGCTTGCTCAGTGCAGTGAAATTTACACTATGTGTTTATTGCAGTATTTTATATGATTCATGTTGGTTATCTTTATAACACCAGCCTAAGGTCCTAGACGTCAAAGAATTGAGGCATTTTCAAATAAAATAATCCAGCTGGAAAATGAATTTCTAGCAGAGATTAGATTAACCCAGAATCGGATCACCTTTTGGTTTTCTGCAAAGACTTCAATCTGACAAAGCTTTTCCATTACAGTTAGTATGATTTAGATAAAACCTTCTGCACCTCACCAGAATAGCCAACAATCACCTTCAAGTACAAACAAGAATAATCCTAACATTAGCAAAAGACTCCAGCAAGGACATAGTGCACTAGTTCTTAATTTACCTAAGACACCTTGAAAATATTTGGTACCTGAACTCTGAAATTGCATAAAACACATGAGACAAAAAGACTGAAAACAGGTAGAAGCAGAGATCGGCAAAGGTTTGAAAATGAGCCAACTGCTGTAGCCACTAGTGGTGTTACTGATGTACTGATATTAACAGTTTTTACCTGAATTTCATCTCAAAACAATTAAATAAGCTGTGCTTACAAAAGGAAGACAGAAAATAATACCACATTTGTATCTATGATGGATGACTAACTGAACTCAAAATAGCCTAAATTAACACAGACAGTTCAATTGCCTTGTGTTTTCATGTGGTTAGTGAGAAAGAAGCAGAGAGGTTGCAATTTTCTTCAAAACTACAAAAGCATTTGCTTTTTCATTCTTTAATTATTAACCCTCTTAGATAAATATTTGCAGTTTTGAATAAACCAGGCCCAAAGCACTGCTTATGGCATGCAGGAAGCAAACATTTTCCAAATGTACTACATCCTGCCTGAAATGAATAGCAATGCTGTTGCTATCTGGACAGACATTAGAAGTCTGGAAACAAAAGATAACATAGATATGGGTGTAACCTCATATTTTGGAAAAGTTATGTGTCAACTGGATCTTCATCAGACCTCTAAGAAGAACTTAAGAAATATAAGTTACTAAATTGTAGGCTGACTGCAAATCTAACCATGTATTCATAATCATGGGTTTCGGGGCACACATGAAGGAGCGAGTAGTTTGATTTCTAAAAAAAAAAAAATTTTTTTTTCCTCTCCAAGAAGGCTTGTTCCCTGAACAGATGTTCAGGGTGGGGAGATACATAGAAGTTTCCTAGCAGCTTCTCCCTCTTCCATAACTAGCAAACCATAAACCTGCTTTTACCCAGGTCTGTTCCAAAGAAGTGCCTGAATGCTACAATTATCAGAGTGCTACAATGACATAAGAAGAATATACCGCACTGATCTGAGGAAGAAAGAGCTCAGCTCAAAGAGACTCTTTTTATGCTTATGCTCTGCTCCTCCCACACGCTTCCTTTTCCATTACATCTGTTCTTTTAGTGTCTTTCCTTTCCTCACTGACCATCTTCTCTAATCCTTCCTCTATTGCCTCTTTTGATGTCTCAAACACTCCTTACCAGATAAGATATCCATTACCTTTGCATTTCCTTTCATGAATTTACCAAGATTGTTCTTCATCTGCAATGGTTTCTGAGCCGCCCCCTGCTACAAAGGCCTCCTCTCCTAAATGTTTCCACAGTAACTGGTGCTTTCTGAAACTCTCCTATCTGGTTCACATCCGACTACTTTCTCAGACGCTTTCCTCTCTTTGATCAATTCTTCTCTTCTCCTTTCCTTCACACGCATGTCACCATCCACTTCTTAAAACCAGCCTCTCTGAGAGAAACCTTTCAAATCTTGGCTCTTCCCTTCCTCACACAATACTCAAACAGACTCTTCCTCGTTTCCTCTTGGACTTCAGCATCCATGCTCACAGCCTACCCAACTCTTAGCCACTTGTTTCCTCTTTTCAACCTAACCATCAAAAGAAATATCCACCTGAGCTCTTTGTCAAATGTTGCTCTCTGTAATTCATCCCTTCTCACATTCTCTCTCACTTTCCACATTGCCTGTCTGCTCCCTGCTGTGTCTCTTGGGTCTTTCTTCCTTGGTCCTCAATGTGATGGGGGTCTGCTTCCACCTCCTTCCCTCCCTCTCCTCACTGAATCATCTCTTTTACTCCCAACTCTCATTCAGTTTCCTAATTCCTTTTTTTTTTTTCCCCTAATTTTCCCCACCCTCCCTATTCTCAGTTCCCAACCTCACGGCTCCTTTCAGTTCCCCCCAAAATCTGGTAGGATCTGCCTTCTCTTTTTTTTTTTTTTGGCACCAAACTTCTCAGTTTACTGGAGCATGGCCTGCCTACACTCATACAGCATCTAGCAAACAAAAGCTTCAGTCTGCAACCACCGTTTCTAAGAATTAAAAGTAAAATAACATTTATCATTCTCTAATACTGTTCCTCTTCTCTCCCATCTTTCAAATTACAGTCTTAATCAGTACTTACAAATCATTTTACCATTCTTCAAATTAACCTAATGCTGTGCCTCCTGGTTCTCTGAGAATGTTTCAGCACTTAATAGCCACATAATTAACCTTGGAAGTATGCAAGTGTTTTTACATATACAGAAAAGCAAAGCTTTACTGAACCAAATTCAACTGCACTAATGTGTTTTTATTATTTAAATCACTAAAGCAATTGACAACAAATAAAAATGTGGCACTGTCACAAAAGTCTCTTTAAAGTTGTACATAAGATTATAGTCAAATGACCTACCTCATCAAATATAATACCAAATGAAGAGTGTTCTAGTTAAACCTAACTTTTAAGCTATTTTCCAGACGAGCAACGGTACAGTCATACATAATAGATACCATATTACCTCTTGACCAGAAACTGTAACATACTCTGCAGAAGGATTCTTAATTTGTTTACGAATATCCGGCAGATGCAATTGGATTTTAGAAAGCACATCCTGGATCTCCTCCTTTCTCTTCCTGATGACAGGAAAGTCTGTAAGGTCCTTGAACAATTGGGTTTTATCTCCAGTCCTATCCATAAGAAGCATAAGATAAAATAACAGTAAAACCAAAGATACGTTCCCCAATTGTACTAGCTGCATCCATATTTTTATTTGTTATTCTAATTTGTTTTAATACTAGCTTTATTGATGTTAAATAAAACTATTTATTTTGTAACTACAGCTTTTCTATTACTTGGTCGTAGTATAGCACATATACCAAAAGCTGCCATACACACTATATAAAGAGAAAGGAACTTTGCATACAAATCCTAAGAGGCTACACAAAGATAGCCTCCCCCCATCCTGTTCAAAACCAATCTATTCCTGTTCCTTTCTACTCTGTCACATTATGCTCATTCTTATATACCAAACCCTGCTCACTCTTTTTTTCTTTTTCTTATTTGTCTCTCAATGCTCATCCTGCAGCTTTCTGTTTGGTCTCCCTTGGTTGAGCAGAGCAAGAAAAGGAAGGACAAGATCATTCCCTTCTGTCTCATCTGTAATTCTGGAACACGGTGAAATTGCTGGAGCACCCCAAGTGCCAGCAACATCTTTACCATGATTAAATGTGAAGGTCTAGATAACTTCTGCATAATGTGAACAGAGATTTTTGACGTATTTAGAATTTGGCCAAATTCGGGTAGATTTTCATGGAGGACTGCAAAGAAAAATACCTCCTACAAGGCCTTCATCAAAGCAGAATGTCATCAAGAGTTTCTCAGAGTAGCTTCCTTCTTTTCTCAAGAAAAGATGAACCAGAGCATTTTTAATACATGCAAAACAATGCTCTTTTGTAGTCTCAATGTCAGAAAATGACAGAATTGTTTTGGCTGAGCTATCTCAGCTCAGGATTGAAATCTGAAACAGACAATGCCATTCAAATATTTAAAACTGGGAAGCTGAACAAGCTATTAAAAATATGGTTGCCATCAAAAATAACAAAAATTTATCCTAGTAAGTATTAGGTAAACATTAAAAACTAGTGCAACCAGCCCTAAGTTAATTGAAATATAGATCTGTATTTCAGAGCAAATACAAAACTGTAACAGTTAATTACATAATTGCCCTGAAATCTAATATTTGGAGATCAAGTAATTAGCAAGCTGAAAGTAATAAAACATGGAAGTAATAAAAAGCCCAATATTCTACCTAATCCAATACCCCTTTGCCTGAGAATGAAACTAAAACAGGAGCCAGTGACCAGACAGGAACCACAAAGCTGTGCTTTGATTTTGCATTACATGGACCTAGTTACTACATAAGTGACAGTAAAGATGCCATTTTAAAATACAATACTAATTTTTAGAAATGATTTTGTGCTAATTAGACCTGTTTCCATGGGAATGCAAGGGAAAAAAGATCACTAGTAGCCAGCAGCTGACTGTGAAGACTGTCACCACTATGTGAAACCTACCAAAAGTTTAAAAGTTGTCAGTTTAAAAAACCCCACAAAATATTGAACTCCCCTGGAGCAGAGGAATACTTTTGAAAACCACTACAGGTTTTTATCCACACCACATAGTAAAATGAATACATGATACAGTATACAATAGTGTGCGCAAGTGGGTGTGTATGCGTGCATGTGTGTATATGAGTAGTCATCATGATTTCAATGAAAGACAGATTCCTGAGTACAAATGATATTGCCACACAAGTCTGAGATATATAAAGGCCAAAAAGGTAAGTTATTTTAGTCATCTTGAATAAATGCAAATGAAATATCTGCATTCTGCAAGATCAGTTATGGTATCTTCTACTTATACCATTTTATCTTATTTTTGCATGCTATTCTACCCATCATCAACACAGAAAAGAAACCAACCATATTTTAAGCCTACCTACAGTAAATCTAGTATCATTAAGATACAGTCTGTTTTGTCATAACCTGCCACAACTATAATTGGATACTGTGCACTGGTAGAAAGCTCATAATCCTACCTGTCCAACAGGAATAGCAAATATTTCTACCGTTCTCAACTTTTAAACTTACACACCTTGCATATGTCTCTAATTCAGAAGCAAAGCAAGTAAGTTCTGGGCTTTAATTCCTAAATTTCTTTAATTTAAGTTTTAGCTGGAGAAAAAGTATTTTGTAAATAAATTGGATGCTTAGTTTTAGTCTGTTTTGAAAATAAAAGATCAAAACTATGCTGCCCCAACACAACTATACATTAAATATATATCACATCTTTCATCAAAGAAACTCTAGGTATATCACCGCCAATTACATGTCATATTACTACACATGAGGAAATGTCCAAAGTTAAATGAAACTTGCTTATAGCAAGGAAGTTTAGGATGATCTGGATATAAAGCTGAATGATACTCAGAACGTCCTCTGCACTGAAAGGAGACCAAAAATCTGCAGAGTCAAGTGTTCACAATGGTTGTCTGTGCAAGCCAGACAGACTGCCTCTGTGCCTAGCACCATGAGAGAACATTCTTTTAGAAGATTTTATACTGCTTATTTTGTGAAAGACTTTTACCGGCCACAAGGTATTCCTCCTAAATCCTGACCCCTCAGGGGCTTTTATACAATCCCTGCCTTACTGAACTCATGTTCTTGCTTTATCTTAAGTGTCTTGCCTTCTTCCTCCTGTGGTTAAAACTAGGATCTAGGGGTAACAATGGAGGCATCAGTTCTTCAGAAGAAACAGTACACAACAAATTATTTAAAGACACTCTCCCTTATACTGCATACTCATTCTAATTTAGCATCTTCTTCCTTTGTCTACCTTTTTTTTTTTTTCTTGGACCATTGAAGGACAGAATTAATACAAAAAAAGTGCAGACAGCCTCCATACTTTCTGTTCACCTGTCCAAGACTGCAGGAAGGCAATTGCCTGACAACACCCAGAGCCTAAAGTAGGGCACTAACCCCAGAAATGCTCCAAGGGAGTACAAATCACACAAGCTACATGTAATCTTCAGAACTATTAAACTTCAGATTCTGTGTCATCAGTGAAGTAAGATCTAAATAGATTTTCTTTAAAAAAGGATGGGGGGTACTCAAAGCTTTCATGAATTTTCACAAAAATAGTAAAAGGCATATTCCTGACAGCAGAGCAGCCACTCTGCTAAAAGTAAAGTATCTCTCCAAAGGGAAGTTTCTCTATTTAAAAAGTAATTAACCAGTTGTTAAAATAACTTGAACAAAACATATTTTGCTCTAAATTCATTCCCCAAAACAGCTGAAAAACTTTAAAAAAATTATTCAGACTGAGGCAGACACCCACTAGGCAAAATACTTGCTCACTTAGTTTGACTTTAAAAAAAAAAACAATATAAGCTGTAGAAAACAACAACTTCTGCTTTAACTAAAAGCCACCTGTACATGCATAAGTATAAAACCAAAAATATAAAACTGTGTATTAAAACAAGATGCATAATTCACATAACTGAATACATTTAGTCAGAAAGCCTATGAGGCACGGAAGATTCATCTATTTTCTCTACTTACTTGGCTGCTTCTTCATTAAGGATCTTTAAATAATGTTTTACTGGGGAGAGAAGTTCTGGGATTTCCAACAGTGCATTTTGTAGTAGAGGAGTTTTCACATGAGAATGTATGACTGGAACAAGAGCTTGAATTTCCAAGTCCAGACGAGACAGGGTGCTGACTATCAAGAAAAACTCTTGCGTTGAGCACTGAGAAAGGAAGCAATGTCTAACTCATCACAATGTATTATATTTTCATTAAATCCTACTGTTTTTTTTTCTTTTTGAAAAAGAGACAAAATACAGTTATAATGTATGGACTGTAACACAACTGCATAATCTTATCACATTTGCAAGGTTAGTAAAGCACACAAATTGTTTTAACTGTTCCCATTAGGAATCAGTTGAGAGCTATCTCTGTTGTTCCTATTGCTGGATGGAGGTGTGTAACATCTGTTCAGTAGGCAAATAGCAGAAAAATGGGCTAATAATGTGCAAGCAGCAAAAAAGCAGGTTGCATAATTTTATGAATACCACAACTTGTCCATATGGGCTTATGCATGTATGCTGTTACCTGAATCCCCAGGCTGCTGTTTTGGCAAGAGAGGGTTTGGAAAGACAAGGTCAGGCACAGAGAAGGAAAGTCTTGAAATAAGTACATAGAAAAGAAAAGAAAACAAAAAAAAAAAACCAACACTGAAAGAAAAAACCAGCAGTTACTGCTTAAACTGCTTGTAGCCATTGCCAGCTTCAGTCTCTGGCTGGTTACTCCTCCCAGGTCTATGTGATGAGAAGACTAAGGTGAACTCGGGCTTTGTCTTTCATCTTGTCCTACAGTGTTATGAAAGAGATTTTCTATCTCTTTAAGGCAGCTAGACAGCGTATCATGAAAAGGGAATCTCCCAGATTGAAGCCAGTAGCACACAGCACTTTCAGAGCTTGCTTTGTGATACCAGCAGAGTAGGAGCATATCGGTTCCCTTAAAGCAGCTTCTCACCAAAAGCAGTGACTTATAAAACTAGAACTCCTCTCCTTTCTTTTTTAACCATTAATATTGCTTCTGATGCACATCGAATATTTTGCTGTTAGATTCTAGATGCTCTTCAGCATCAGCACAGTTTGTTACCTTTAGCTCATTTTTGAGAATTAGCGGTCACGGTCAAGATTTTGCAAGCAGATAACAACTCTAACAAAACAATCCACCTCCTGCCACACTCCTAATCCTCTACACTCACTTGTCCCATTCAACTGTCAGTTACCCAAGGTACTCAGGCTCCCCCTATAAATTAGGTATACCGATTCTGAAATGATTTTTACAGAAATAAGTTTGCATTTGTGCTGCCAAATGGAAATCCAGTCCTATGAGACACTGAAATGCCTTCAAACCCTGATGAATTCAGTGTCACTTTAGGACATTTCCATTTCAGAAGGTTTGAAAAAAGTTGTCCCTAAATAATTACATTGATATTTTTTCGTATTTTACTGATCTGTAGAAACATTCCTTCTTCGGTCTTCTGAAGTTCTCCAATTGGTCAACTGACAATGCTGAAAAAAAGTGTGTGTTTTCCCCACCTGAGGATACAAGGAAGGGAATAGGATATACTGAATGCTTCTACTGTAATATTCTTTGTTTGATGCATCCTTCTTTTCCTACATTTTTTCTCTTTCCTACCCAGGCAACACACAGACTAGAATTTAATTTCTGGTCAGTATTTTGTGGTGATCAGCACAATACTGATTACAGAACACGTAGGCTTCAGTGAATCGCTATTTCATAAGACACATCTACATTTTTATTTTGTCATCCCTTCTCTTTCAATTTCTCCCCAGAGGTAAATTTTTCTTTTTCTTTCCTTCTCACACCCTTACGCAAGAACTAAGACAATTCTCTCATCTATTACACTGTAGTTATTTCTCCCAAATAACTTCTGTACCCAAACTCAGGAGCAAGTATGAACAAAAATGCTGGGCTGAAAAGGAACATTTTCTCTTCCTCCCCACATACGTAAACCCTAAAATAAGTTTGCTCTGCAATGCCTACTAGCCCTTCAGAACATGAAGACTGTCTAAACACAACCTTCTGAAAACCATAAAAAATAAATTAAGGTACACTCTAGAGGGCCTTAGCCCTCTTCTCATTAAATACGTGTCACTACTGTCACTAGTGATGGCAGAGTGGCCTCCATGCTGTATAAACACAGAATAAAGATACATATAAACCTGCATCCCTGGCAATCAACTATGGACACTGAAGTTGTACGTGACTGAGAACAATAAGGCTGGAAAGAAAATAATTTATAAGGTTCATTGCTATGCTCACCAATTTGGTGCATCATAAAGGCTATTAAACAAAAATCAAAGTAAAATAATTCCTGGCCATTTAAGATGCATTCAATCACACAAGTAAGTAAACGTAACTGAAGTTATCACAAAGCCAGTATCTGTTAGATACTCTCCAACTAACCTGAAACATGGCTGTGATGAAGAACTGAACTTGTCACATCAAAGAGGCAAGGCTGGTATTGACTAAAAAATATGCAATTTAACCATATTATTTCATGGCATTCAGGAAGGCTAGAGATTACATTCTGAATGTTTCTGGAAAATCTAAATTCATCTTGGTTTCAGATCCATGCAAGTTAGGGACAGAAGGGACACATCAGGTGGTTTCCCTGAAAATGCTCATTTTTTCTGCTTACTACTTCCCTTCAGAAACTAATCCATAAAGCGGTAAATATCATAATGTAAATGTTTTATCCAACATTTCATTTCATTATAGCAATCCCACTATCTCTAGTTTTACTCTTTTGTATTACACTAACTCAACTCCCTCTTTGCTGTTAACTCCCTTCAAACATCTCTCAACCTTCTATTCTCCTTTATTCATCAATTTAACCATCGATAATCTTTTAATCTTTCTTCATAAACAATCCATTATTCAGCCTTATTAAAACGTTGGTTCTCCATGCTGCAATTTATCAACATGTTTCTGATAATCTGGAACTTACTTATTCTATCTTGTAAAAGCTCTGACAACAAAATAATAAAGCAGTAAATCTGTCAATGGCATCTAAAGTCAAAGCACAAAAGAAATGTCTGAAAGACAAAACAAATGATAAATCCAGGCCTGGACTCAAAGTCAAAGTAAAATACAGTACAACTGACTGCATCACCATCATCAACCTTGAGGCAGGTAAAGGATAAAATTCTGCAAGACTTCCCTTGACTACAAAATGTACTGAAGGAAGCAAAGGCTGAAACCCTGCCATGCGAAATTGCAAAGTAGGTCTCTGACAGACAGCATTACATGATTCATAAGAAAACAATGTCCAGAAAAGAAGAATGAGCAAATATGGACAGTAAGAAATACATCAGTCGAACAGGTGGTGTTTGGGGGTTTTTTGTTGAATTGCTCTGTAAAAAAAGAAATCAAATAGGGAGTTATACACTATCTGTATGACAGTGGGAAAAAGAAGAGATTTTAAGAATATATAAAAACACCTGTCCGAGGTGTTCTTCAGTAAGGGTGGTGAGGCTTCAGTAAGGGGAAGACACTAGATTTCAAGGCAGTGTCACCTATTAAAAGAATCATCAGGGGAATAAAAAACAAACCTCAACAAACTTGGTTGTGTACAAAAGACACTGTAAACAACCCTGAAAGTTATCCTGAGATTTCTCAAAGGATGCTTAATGAACATGCTGATGCTTCTCACAGCAACTCGATAGCCTACACACCATAATAGTCATCTAATGAGTTAAAACCTATTTGATTCTAGTATGAGTTAGTCTACAATACCTTTGGAGAATGCAAATTCAGCACGCTTTACTGCAAACAACTTTGTTAAACACAACATTCCCAAGAAAGAGGGTGAACATACCCCTTTTGTGCTTATTCAGAGTATTACTGTTTCCCCTGGCTTGATTTTAGTAACACTGCAGGACTTTGCATCTAAAATTTAATGGCTCCACTGCAGAAATGATTTACTAAGCTAACAGATAAGTTGGAACAGATGCATAAAAATAACTCCAAAAAGCTGGTCTACGCTAAAGTGGGACTGATTCCATTCAAATCCTAAGTAACCTTACAAAAGATGTATAACTGTGTTATAAGTTAGAAGCCTTTAAAATACAGTAAAAATGGTTTACATAAAGCAGGATTAATAGTCTTGCATTCACAGAAGATTCTTACAAGCTCATTCAATGCTATTTTTGAAGCCTAATTTTGAAATACTGTCAATGGTAGCTACAGCTTCTCTGGCACTAGAAAAATAACCTCAGAGTTGACAGTGATGCCAAACGATACTTTCAACTAGCAGTTTATCAAACTGTACTGAAAATGGTATAGCTGCCACTGAGAAGAATGCATGAAAGAGGCATAGCAGTATGCCATGTCTAACATCCTTTCAACAATACTGAAAGCAATTTATCCTTGTTTGCATTAGTGAAATTGTTTCCAACAGATCTAGAAAGGAGCCACAAAGACCCACGGCTGCCAGCTGCTGACTGCTCCAAGTTAAAAGCATTTCTAATAAAAAAAGTGGAAGTTGAAATGCAGCATACATTTATCACTCCTTTCCAACTGTAATAACTACCTTTATGTTTCTAGTATTAGCGAGCATACTAGGAGAAATGAGGTATTTCATTTTAAGGTTACTATGTCCCCTTGCTATGCCACTATTTATATTAATTAGCTTAATGGGAAACCATTAAATCAGCATTTAATAACATATATCTAAAAATATCTGCAATGCAAATTCTTTAAAAGATTAAAAGTACAGTATAGGCAAAATGTGCATCCTGCTATCATAGAACAAAAAGAGTAAAAAAATTAACATGTGTTAGACGAAGTCAATAATATATTGCTACAGGGAGAATTTATTTTAAACATTCTGTAGAAACAGTAACTAATTTCCTAAGCATATATGACAGGTATTGATTTCATAAAAGAAAAAGAAATCACAAAACTACGACTTTCTCTGAATCTTCCAAAAAAATCGCACTATCTTCAATGAAGCATGAAATTCCATGGAAGGGCACATTTTCAGCATCTTCCTGGCTGACAAACTTACGTTAAAGCTTTTAAACACTTATCACCCAGCTGAGCTGCACCCTTCTCCTCTGAGGAGTCTGAGCATGACAGTGAAATAGTGAAGTATTCACTGAAAAACTGAAAGGCAAAACCCACAAGGAGCCTGTAGGCAGCCAAGCAGCAAATACCCGCCTTGTAGCAACTGCCTGCTTTATTTGGCACAGGTGAGCAGCCTGGTAAGTGGGCAGCAAAGTTTTAGAGACTGATTCAGAACCAAACAGGTTTTACCAACTGCAGAAACTTGTGAGGAACTACAAATGAGGGAGAGCCTATGGTTGGAGTTAGGAGCAGAACAAACTGAAATGACATTTTACAACACGTTCCGGTAAAGTTTGATTATTGACCTCACTCCTTGTGTAGGAGTTCAGTGAAACAGCTTCACTTTAATGTGATCTGTAAATTCAATGACCATTTGTTCTGTTGATTCCTGTCCACTTTGATGACTGAGCTTTAGTCAAAAAATGTTTATTGAGCAAAGGGTACAAATAAGATAAACATTCATGGATCAAGCTTGTATATTTATCTTCTGAAACACACTGCACAAAACCGGGCATGAAACCAGCAAGCAACACCAGGATGGCTCTGTAGGACATATTTGTAAAAGTAGTGATGGCACATTTATTCTGTACTGGTTTTTAGACCTACTCAAGCATAGGTCTCTGACTGATCTCTTGCCATTCAGTGCACTCCAAGGCAAGGCTAAACAGTCATCACATTAACTGAGACAAAAAAAAGTAGTGCCCTGTCATTCATATTTCCCACTGTCCTGAAATGAAGAGCACAAAAGGAAATGCATGTGGCCTAAATTTTACTAACTATTTGGTGGCTCTCTCCAGAGGCTAGAGGGCATGGCTGAACTGGGTACTGAAAGCATTGAGCCAATGTGTCTTCCAGCAAGATCTAATTCTGCATCAGCTTCAGGGACCACTAAGACAAAACTCTTGACAATTCCCTGTCTCTCAGTCTCCTTTTGAAGTCAACTTCTGAATGCTACCAAGAAGCCTTCAAACAGTTCATCTCCAGACGTCCTTTTCTTGACATAGAGAAGGGTGAGGCCATTCTGCTGTTGACAGTGTTTCTGCCTGGCAAGATGTCAGGTGCTGGAGCTGAAGGAACTGAGAAGAACAATCAGTCCTTGTATTAGTTCCTCTCTCCATAGCAACAGTAACTTTGTTCTTGTCTCCTTAACCATTCCCATAGACCTTTATCAGGCTGGGGCAAACTCGGCGCTAGTAATATGACCTCCAAGGTAATACCTAATTCCCACTACAAGAATGCTCTTCTAATTCCAGATTGCTCATACCTGGGGGGAAAACAGCAATGGGTTTTGGTGGTTTGGGTCCATGGTAATGGGGACTTGTAGAGGGTCAGATTAACAATTGCCAGTTTGAACGATGCCACCAGGTAAAAATCATTAGCAGACTTATTAAAAAAAGATATTAATAGTCAGACCAGGAAAATATACAAAGATGTTATTTACCAGAAGAGTTCCTATAAGGATGCTTTGTCTTGCAAAATCAGTTCCAAAACAGAGTACTGGTTTGCCTTCATTTTTTTACTGTCTCCTCTAGAGGTTTCTGGTGCAAAGTGCATTGCACAATAAAAGTGGCTGATCTGAATGAAAGATGTTTGGCATGACTGAGAAAACCCAGCCACCTCTGCACACTCCAGAAGTCTCCCTTCCTGAAACATACCTCCTCAAATAATAATGTTACTTAAGTTTAAAGGGCATGAATGCCGAAATACTTGTCACATCCACCTATATTTCCTGCAGCTAACACTGAATTAACAAGCCTGCATTACAGCATATTCCTTTAGTTAAGTCAACAGTGAGCTTCACTCAAGAGTTCTGTAAGCCTTAGAGGGAATGAAATTGCAGGGAACCTCATTTTGAGCATGTGGGAGACGGACATCTGGAATTAACAGAACTGGAAGGACTCCTAGTGAGAACTGAAATGGCAGCATTTACTGGATATTCTGAAAAAAAAAAATCATGAAAACTAGTTACTCTGTGTTCTTGAATATGTATCTGCTTTGCAGGGACTTTTCTTCAGGCTCCATATTTGCTGTCTGTCTAGACTGTAGAATGTTTCCCAGAGAGTGCTTTTGATTCTTTATTCAAAACAGACCCCGTCTTTCAGGGACATTGTGATCTCCTCAAAGTCCTAAAGATCTTCATTGCTTTGGATACTCCTCACAGTGTTCTGCAATGGATGACAAACTAGATTTTTACTAAGGGAAGCTTATTCATCAAAGGAAGAGTGTGTGCTTGGATCTTCCCCGCCCCCCATTTACCCTTCTTAAGGATTCTGCTGGAGCACTTCGCCTCTCCAGCAACTTCTTTCCAGCATCTGATTCACTAAACATATCTTCACGCCACAGTGACTGTTGTTAAGACAAACTACATTGTCACCTCATTCCAAAAATCACATGAAAATCCAGGGCTTCTGAAGGTTCCACCTAAATGCCAGCTTTAAAGCTGAGAAGGGTAAGCAGCCGTAAAACAGGATGGGACACCTGACGAAACAGACTACTTCAATAAAATAAAATAAATCAAAAAAAAAAAAAAAAAAAAGAAAGGAAGCACAGGATAGCAGTGGAGGATTGCCAAGATGTTGTGAAATACAGATGTATCCCTACAAACCTTATTACATACTACTCAAACTGAAATGATTTAAAACATTAAGAAGTGAATTATCTAATTCCTGGACAGTTCTTTTGAAAGAATATCGTATCATGTGGATACGGTACATTTTAGAAGGTGGGGAAGTTGGTGCACACTCCCTCTTTTAATAAATTTTATTATGGCTGGACCTCTGTATCTATTCATTTAAATATGCAAGTCTTTCCACGTGCCTAACACTGCCACATTATGGCTTTAAAAATTATACAAGAACCAAGTTCATTTTCAGAGATAGGAAACCTTTATGCTGTACCATCCAAAGAAATTACAACTTTGCTCTTCTACCCGCCTATTCCTTTATCTAAAACAAACCTTCAAAACCTCTAAATATAACAGTGAAATAAAAGAACATGAAGTACTGCACAGGTGCTATTAGCACATTAATCTGTTTCAACTAAGAATTGCCAGTGTCTCATTACAAGTAATTCTTATTAAAATGTGCAAGTGAGATCCAAATTACAGAATTTATAAACATATTAACATTAATTTGAAAACAGCTAACTACAGCCAAGTGAGTTGCAAGTGTGATTTTAGATAAGCATACAGAATGCAATGCATTGTTTTAAAGGGAAATAATTTATGGCACAAGGACATATTGCACCATCCTATCTCACTGAATCCAGACACTAAGTTATGAATACTGTAGATGTTTTTCCTGTTAGCGTTAGCAATACAATATATGTATTCTGGAATTCTATTCAGACATTTCTTCTATCAGCATAACACTGATAACAAATAAAATAAGATTCTATCATAAGGTAAAAATAACTTTACAAAAAGTTACATCCCTTTGTTATTTCAGCTTCAGTCTTGTTAAAAAGAAAATATTTTTAAACAAACATGCAAAAAATATGGAAGTACATTAAGATGGAATCACACCACTTAGAAAATAATAGATTAAGGTAATTACGGGTATACCTTTTTGTGAAAAACACTGCAGAGGCCTCTCTCTATATCTGGCAGCTTACAAAGAAGATTTCGAATCTGACCAAACACACTGGATTCTGACAGCAGAATTTCAGACACAGCATCAAGCCTGGCATTTATTTCACTGTAAAAGAATAATCATAGATTAATAAATAAAACTTATGTTTCTCTGAGGGGAAGGCTTACAGCTAGTGAACTTTTTCCTTTGGTTTGTTTTGGTTTTGTTAGGTTTTTTTAAACTTTGACTACAGTTACATTCTCATGAATAGGTAAGTAGAAAAATTAAGCGTGGAGAATCTTGTGTGTTCATTCAAGATGTAAGCAAGATCCTGGATATAAGCTCATTATCCCCTCTCTGTGCTCAAAACAGACAAATACACACTTCAGTGCTCATGTCTATTTGCTCATGTCTAGTGGTATATAATATTAGCAACACTGAATCCTGAATATCTAACCCAAATTTGTAGGCATGTACCTGGCGGAAGGTGAGTTTACATTTGAACTCTATGTAGCATACTTTATTCCAACAGGGTATAAATACTGGTTACCAATTTGCCCCTCTACTTTTGATCCAGACCAGCAATTGGTAATTATGTGAATCAGAACCATGTTTGGTTTTTTGCTTCTTTTGTTCTTTTTCCCCATAACCTGCAATATGAATCTCCGTATTCCAGGACTGAAGTCAATCAATGAGGAAACATTTTTTTACGTAAAGAAATAATTCTGTAGTTACTTGCACCTTCCCTACAATGATTTTCTTACAGCCACTGCCAAAAAAGAGTTTCAAAATGGACAACCTACTGCCAAGGTTCACCTCAATTTACATTGCTGCTAACGGCACAGTTACAACTTTCAACATAACCACAAACTGGCTGTAGATTGCAGAGCTAAAGTAAACTCCATTTCTGCTTTTTGTGGAACCAAATTGCCTCAATGTGTCTTTCTATGAAAAGACTGAGATTAGGGGTGCATGGATGCATACAGCCCAAATGAAACAGAGTGAAAGGTAGTGAGGTCACTGCAAGACAGCAATGAAAGAGATGTGTCAAAGCTGAATAGCATAGTACCTCTGAATGTAGCTTTTACATGTTCAGACTTTACCTTTGAGGTAACTGTGTGCACTGCAAAATAGAGTCAACTAGGTGAAAGCTGTGCTAAGATTTGCTGAAGCAACCGAATTCACAACAAAAAACATCTGTTTCAGATCGTGTTTCCCAAGACTCCTCCCCACAATGTGCCGCTAGGCACACTCTGTGGGTACCATCACGCTGGAAGACTTTAGCTGGCATTCAGAAAGTTTCCAGCAAGTAAGGCTGAATCTGAAACATAACGTTCCAAGAAACCTTAAAAATCCTTAAGACATCCCAGTGCTTATTTTAAAATCCTTGTGTTTCCTCCCAGAATGACAAGTAAGCCTTATTACAGCACTATCCTCCTGAGACAAGAAAGTTCAAAAATTCCCACGCTGCTATGCGTCGATCTGTCCATCCACCCTTGCAGGTTAAGAAGAAAGCAGTTCCTTGATACTGACACTTCATATACCAGTCAAGTGTGGGCAAGGCAAATACAGCCCAGCTCACATCTGTTCTCACAAACCAGAGAGATGCTTAGAGCTCTGCCAACACAGAAGGAAAAAAACCAAGGATGCAATCAAAATGTAAGATTTCGGGAAAAGTCTGCCTGTCTTGCCCACAGCTTTTTTTGAAGAATTGCTGTGCCACTTGCCACTGTAGCTACTAACAAACACTATCCGTGACGAAATCAATGAAATTAGGCAGCTGCACAGGTTGCAGACATTACAACAGAGGCCTCTGGCCCAGAGAGACAGCTAAATCTAAGAGTCCTTGAAATTTTATTATACTGCATGTGAAAGAGAGAACATCGTAGACTGGATGTGCACTCGGATAGACATAAATCTAACGGCATTTAAGTGCCAGGATTTTTGCAGTGACATACGGCTTTATACTAAAATAGTGAAGCCATCCCCTCACCTGTCACAAATGACACATTTTCATTCCCAGAGCAGCCTTGCTGTACAAAACCAGGATTTGCAGTGCCCCACCTGTCACAATCTACCTGGAGCGCACGTAGATGCACTCCTCCACAGCCACCGTACAAACTGGGGATGCGGTCCCTGCTGTCCTGACCCCAGGTACCTTGTGAATTCAGTCGGTGATTTCTGCACTGGACAGCAGACTCTCCCATCGCACCACAGCACCCAAAATACTTCACTATCCTGAAAGACTGCTTTTTCCCAGCCCTGAGGAAAACAGACTGTCAGACTTTGTAGGCTCTGCTTAGCAGCCCTCTTGCAGGTCACAAGAACACCTTCCTCTTCCCCACCACTGTTCCACCCCAAATGCACAAAATTAAACATTGCTCCTGTTTCTCTGGGCAGCCAGGCAACTTGCAAGTAACAGCAGTACAAAGCAGCTACCATCAAGTGCAACTGCTGAGACCTTTAGGGGCTGTTTTCAGCACAGAACACGTCCGAGATTTAAATCTGATCCTTAAGACACACAAGCACGTATCTGGTGTATGCTGGCTGGGTTACTAAAAGTTATGCAACGAAATAACCAAAGAACAAGCTGTTGACATTCACGCAGCATATTCAAGACAGCAGAGATTTAAGCTTTGTACATCAATTAGTGAGACGCTCTAAACTACATCTGGATAATGGAAAGGAAATTGAGAAGAGCTAATACCAGTGACAAAGTAATAAAATACCCCAAGTATGCATGTTTGAAGCTAACAAACAGTTACACTGAAATTCTGAAAGGTCAGTATCTTCAGCCACAATTACATTTCCATGGAGAATTATTGAAATGTGCTGTACTTGAGACCCTGGAACACTCCTCTGCATGAAGGAATAAATCAACTGTTGAAGTATAAACATGTGTACCTTAAAGAAGAAAACAATCTGTATTTTTCTTATAAAAAGCACATATAAGCAGCAGAATTCTGTTCCAGAACACCACCACTTAATTTAAACAGTATGATTATATTTACGTGGCCAATTGAAAACATACAGTAATATGTAAAATAGATGCAGATATTCAAAAAACTCTTCCCTTCAAAGCTTAATCTGCACTTTAATCATCCTCACATATGGCTATGTTACTGTAGCTCCAGTAATCTAAAACTAAGCATCCATACAGTTTTTCTGCTTTAATCCTACAAATAAGAAAGGGTCAGGAAAACAGCATACAGTATCAAATGACCCATTTTTTCCATCTGAAAACATAGTGGGAGTCCTATTTCAAAAGCCTGAAAGCACAGGGAAAAATTATGTAAAACTTCACATGTATGAGGAAAGAAGGACAGGGAAGAGATATTATAAAAGCAGCCAGATGATTAATTTCAAGGTATGCTTTTAAACTTAAAATATTTATACTTAAACTAATAAACATTTCGTTGAGTACCAATATATTATCCTCATCAGTTGTTAAACCACCTCAAAAGAAATTTGTTCTGCACTGCACAGTTATTCAGCATATTCTATGTACAGTTTGGGGTTTCTAATCTCTGCATTATCTGGAAAAAAATTCCACTACTAGAAAATCTGAATCTAACATTATACAAAGAAGCTCAACAGCTTACACTAAGAAACTGTCTTACATGTTATAAACTGGCTACAACTTCATTCTCTATTTATGTGGAATATTAGCCTATTCTTTCCCATCTGTACAAACCATGTCAGCAACTTGAGCTCTATCCAATTTTCCAAACAATCTTCTGTGAAATAATGTAACATAAGACAGTTGACTAAAAGCAGTACACTTACTTCATACTCTCCATTTAAGAATAGCATCATTAATACAACACTAAAATCACTTTGCAGTGTATTTAAACATAACAAAACCTAACTGCAGAATTGTTTATTCTAGTAATTTAAAAGAACTACTTGAAATTAAATCATGAGATACTCCACTACATTATTCTGCTGCCAGATATGTGAACAATACAGAAAATTATTAAATACGAAAATATTTTTTACTATTTTTATTATAGTTTTTACTACTTTGACAATGTCGAAGGATGCAGATACGAATGCACTGCACTGAATTAACATCTGAAGTTCTTAACCATCTAAACAGAATTGATGGTTGATAGTGTGATAACAGATATGCTGATCTCTTATACAGTGAAGAATACCTAACATTTTTAGATGTGATAATGTATCATTACATTGAAAGCAGATGGAAATTGATAATGTAACTGCGATATAAGAACTGCAGAAAATTTTCAGTCATACAAGGTTTTATTTTTATACAAGGTAAATAAGTACAAATTTATCATAAAACTCATAATCTCTTTGTGCATTATGATAAATGCACAAAGTATGAGTTCATTCATCACAGTAAGGACACAGCTCAAGCACAGTGAATGCACAGAATTGAAATTAGTTTTATTACACCTGTTTAGAGATCTCAGCAATACATAAACTACCAGTCACAAGAATTCAATGCCTGAAAAAACCATAATGAACGGCATGAGACAACAAACATTGCTTACCATGAACTATTTTATCTAGATCAAAGCCTAGTAGCCTCCTGCCTAACTACAGCATTTCAAAGAAAGAAAATGTATTACTTAAACATTGGGAAAATGCAAGATACGCATGGGTATCAATTGTGCCTGAGGAAGTCCCTGAACCGCAAATTGCTGGAAGCTGGGAGTGTTCCGGGGAGGTAACAGTACCCAGCTGCCCAGTTCTCATACTCCTCTGTGACACTGGCTGCTTTCAAACACAGGACACAGTGAAGGCCATTCTGACTTCTGTTGCTTTGTATTTTGGCTCACTTAAATATTTTGCTTTTATTCTTGACCTTGCTTCAGAACACAGCTTACAAACGAAGACGTTCTAGGAGTTGATTAAGTTAAACAGTACAGTGTTTTTTGCTTTACATCACTCTCTTTCATAACAAGAATTAATGCCATCAAAACCCAAAGCCGTGTAGAATTACACTATGCAATCAATAAACTGTATACGTCTTTTTAAAGAAAAAGCAAACAAAAATAAACAGTCTATCTCTGGCTTTTTTACTTAGGTGGCTAAGTTAGAATCTGGCTAGCTTTATGGGATAAATTCTGAAATGTTGAATTGAGCTGTGACTGCTGGAATTTTATGCATTAGCAACAAGGAAATGTACAAAACAATGGTAATTATCTTGTAATTACTACAGTGAAATTTACATAAAACAAAAAAAAATTAACATCCTTCTGGACCTGTTCACTTGTTTTTCTATATGCAGAAGAAACAGAGTAATTTACTCTCAAAACTCCAAATGTCTCAAACCCCTCCAGAGAGGTCCAAAGTCCCCCTAAATAAACATGCAACCAAGAGAAGACAATATTCCTGAATGGATCTCAAATACTTAACAGTAATATACAAGTACTATAAACTTTGTTTTCACATCTGTTAAAAGAATGTATAAAATATGCAAATGGTAATCAAACACTTTTTGTTCATGTTCACACACAATGTATTTCAGCTATTTGTGGCCAAAAAAGGGAACCATTAGCTTCTATAGCCAACATGAATGAATGCCTGATTACTACATTTATAAGGAGTTAGACACAGCATTCAATGGTACCAAAACACAGCTAGCAAAAATGAATGAATACATGTGATGATGCTGCAATCTTTTTCTTTACTACAACAATTTTGAGATCTCACGCATATGCTGTAACCTGCATTTGTGCATTTTATATTGGCACTGATGCTATAAAATCTTTATTCTTAGGAGAAAAAATTAGCTGGTGAAATTCTACTGTAGGATGGATGGATTTTATTCCTAAATTACTGCTGCAAAAGAAGATTCTAATCCACCTCTGGATGACAATGGCATTAAATGGCAACCAGTTCAACTTGGAATTAAAATAGGTTTCTTTAAAGACCTTTAGGTAGTTTGTTTCACTGTCCAGATATCTTAATTAAGGGAACAATGACAAAGTCAAACTTGAAAGACTTTCCTTTAGGACTGTATTTTGTGTATAAAAGTATAAATGAAACAGCACTCAATCCACTCAAAGCAAGAGGATTTAGAACAAGCTATTTTTATATTAGGAAAGACATGTTGTTGCCAACATCACTATAAAGGGACCCTCTTCTTCCCAGCTCTACAGTACATATCCTCCAAATAAAAGTCATGTTGCATTAGTAATACCAATTTACACTCTTTCTCTTCTTTAGTGGTAGATAACTGTCTGCAGTTCTGAATTTGCTAAATCTATAGTCATTCTATGATCTTGCAGGCAAAGTAGGTTCAGACTAATACTAATTATTACCACTTTCCTACAAGGCTTCAATTCAGCCTCCATTAAAGCATCATCTCATCCAGAACTGGAAGAAATGGGACACAAAGGCTACTAGAATCACAGGAAAAAACCCTGAAATCCTGTTTTTAAGGGGTAATTAAAAATTTGGTTTCTCTAGCCTGCAAAGCAAAGGTCAAAATGTTTCTGGCAACTCTCTAAATATATACCATTTTTCTCCTTCCTTGATATTTAAACAAGGGTGAGGTTTTTTCCTATTTCAACACAGTCTGACATGGGCAAAGCCTATTCACTCCAAACCCTTGAGCAAACCTTCCATGCTGGAAGTTGCATGACTTCTGAGCTCTGTATTTAGGGCATTCTGCTCTCCATAATCTTATCATTAACTTCACTTACATTACCTTCTGCATATCGTACATGACATACTAAAAAACTGAGAAAGTCAACAGAATATTAAAGAAATACAATTTAGGTACTTGTGGATCACTCTGCCTGCACAGGCTGTGTAGATCAGTCTGTCTGAACTACTTCAAACCACAAATACCTTCAAAAACCAGATATCACCCCAAAGAAAGAGAGAGCATAGTGCAAACTAGTATGTTCACATCATACACACAACAAACATTTTATCACTTCCAGTCATCCATCCCCCACACTTAAGCTTTTAAAATTTTGCACTAGATACTCTTGTAACTCATAACCTAGGCACTTTTGCAACAAAGGCAAACACCGGCATTTTCCAGGTTATCTAGGTAGCTAAGTCTCTACCTTCTCCCTGGCTACAGTACTAGAAATGACACTTCATGAAGTCCACCCACTGATGTTTAAAAGATATTCCACCTCTCCAGGAAC
>VXBH01002976.1:156100-187985 GCA_013400035.1 Rynchops niger | reverse complement strand
GTGTGGGTGGGGGGGGGTGGAATAAAAAAATCTCTTATGCAATGCTTTCTGTACATACAGGCCACAGAGTTCTCTGCACAGGAATGGAATTCTGCATATATTCCCCTACAGTGGCTATAAATTGCTCAGTATGATACATCCATCATTTATCTCAAGTTCTACTTTAAGCACCTAGTCACAGCTTTATTAGCTTTACAGCCTGAACTAATATGAAAATAATAAGCCTCCATATAATTTGCTACTTATCTGCTTTTTTTCACTTTTGAACTCTTTGTTCAATTCCAGCCAACCTTGACAAAGATGAGGAAGGTATTTGTTTGATCTCAAGGAAACAAATTTCCTACCAATTGTGCAAGAATCAACAGCTGAGGAAGGCACAGATAAAAATTTATACTCAATGAGGAAAAAAGCATGCAGTATTTGTTCCATAGTTGTCTACTCCAGACCCCAGACTGAGCAACCAGCATTGCTACAGCCTGGAGCCAGTCATAACACTTAGAGAACAGAAAAGGGAGATGTAAAGATGACAGTGGGAGGAAGTAACGTGGATATAACAGAGAGACAAAGAAAACCACATTTCAAAGAGATGACGCTTCAGATAGTCCCTGTGCAGGGCAACAACTTCCCTGCACTTTATTTTGTACCATCATCATAGGACAATATATCCATAATATACAAAATCAAAACAAGAAAGATGCAAACCATATCCACGTTTGCTTAATCAGGCCTATGTTAAACTTATCTTTCTCCTCTTCCTGTAGCTATTCAAAAAGCAATGACTGTTTCATATCAACTTCACAGGTTCTGAGGTTAATTTTGCATTAGGAAAGAAATTATTTTTAAATGTTGCACCCATGCAAAGACACAAAGATCACATTGTGTTACAACACTGTATCCTGAGACTAGTCCTTAGCCCTTTTGCTGTTGAGTATGATCACACACAGCTCTACTGTTTCTCCAGCTGAAACTCCATTGCCACAGGAAAACAGCACATTTCATTCAGTCAAAAACGTTTCAATGAACTTAGCTTTCTATTTAATTTTCTTCCCACTCCCCTTACAGAAGTTAGGTGAGAAAGGCACTCCACAGAACTTATACTTCAAAGGCAAGATAGGCAAGGCAAGATAACACTACCGTAATACACAAAGATGTAACTCCTACCAAAAAAAAATTACTTTCCTGATTCTCCTAAAGAGCTCAGTCCTCAATGACTCACACAGTCTTATCATCTTTGTATACCTAGGTGAATAAGTGAGGACATTACACTTTCCTTGGTTAAGCCTTTTTTTTTTTTTTAAATTACTTTTTAAATCACACATGCCTAGTGCTAGAAACCTTTTCTTGTTAGCCTGTAAATGTATTACATCACTGATGATCTAATGGATATCTTCAAGTTTGCCCAAATGAGCTGTCTGTACACATTCTACCTTGATTCAACCTAGTGCATGTTTTCTCCCCTGGAAATTTAGTCATCATCCTAAGTGATCTTCAGCTGTAAGGCATAAAGCAGTAATTACACCTTCTGACTTTTTGATACACCAAGGGAAATGCACCTACCCACTGACTGGAAAAGATGCAATACAGAAATCTTACTTCCTCGGAAAACATTACTCCAGGACGCACAGGTGAAATACAATTACAGAATGTTCTCTAAGTGCATTTGTGCGCATTACTGGAAGCAATACTGCTGAAATGTCTGATGCACTAAGTACACAAAATTACAAACTTAAGCGTCAGAAAGGGAAAATTACACAGAAATAAAATAGCCTTTTTAGTTACAACTGAGGAGTACTGTCATCTCGAACCATGGAACTTCTTCCATACTAAGAAAAAAAGCTGGAAAAGGGAAGTATCAGTCTCTAGAAGTAGCAAAGAGCAAAGGAGAAAGAAGAAACCAAAATTGCAAACTTGTAAAGCTGGTTCTGCATAGACACAAGGGAGAATTTAAACTAAATTTTCTGTTTAAGAAAGAAGGCCTTAAGTCCCCAGTCAAGCAGCTTTCTATCCTCTGTGTCCAGGTAAGAACACTGTCTATCGTATTGTTGAATGGTATTTCACCTGCTGCATCACAAACATGATAATTTGGGAGCAAAATGGGTAGAGGCACTCCTTTTCAGGTGCCCATCCTCAGTGCTGCCACCACACCAGACCAGGGCCTGTGCTCTGGCTCCCCCCGCTGACAACTTCACAAACAATTCCCAAAAGGTCGCAAGGTGCCTCAAGAGCAGGAAAAGAAATAAACTAATTTATTTCAATTTATTCCTGTGAAGTGGCACAGAAATTCTATATGCTTTTAAAGTGAACACCAAGCACATAATCAACTTCCATAAAGTCTAATACTATTTAGGATGGTTATATCGAAGCCTTTTTGAAGCGGCTAAGATACATAAAAGCTATTATCAGAAGAATTTAAAAAAAAAGGCATACTGAAATAAACTTACTAAATCCTTGTCAGAAACTGCAGTGTGAAAAAGTCTAACCAGTATTTCTCCTACAAATGAAAAGAGTTTTCTAATATTCTAAATTAACAAAAAAAGGAGTTAAAAAATAGTTATGTGTTTTTCTTACACTACTGAGAAAAGATGCTTACAAAAAGGCTAATAAGAAAATTAAGCTGTGGTGCTTCAAAAGTATAGTGCTTTAACATCTTAACTTTGGTCAAGGGAACAAAATGCTTCTGTAGAAACATTTGTAAATTACTGACAACAGCAAGACACTAGAACTGTAGTACACCTCACTATTTAAAATTATTCAAAATTAATAAAAATTAAAACTGTTTGATACATTTACAAAAGTAAAACAAGGGAAGATTATTTTACTTAACCGAACCTGAAGGATTCTCTGTATGCTATAGCTGAAGTGAACAAAGCAATAATTGAGTAAACTCTACATTGACAATGGTCAGGGAATGCACATTCAAAGGGATAGATCCAAAAAACTTAAAATGTAGGTAACAAACATTCCATCTACTCAATACTTTTATTTACTACATGTTCAAGTGCAACACACTGATAAAACCTGCAAAGAGAAATCAGAAAAGATGGAGTTCATTTCAAGACAGAGACAAGTAAAACCAAGCATGATAGTATTATAAAATAAAGCCATTCTAAAGCATGAATAAATAAAGCATATCTCAAAATACAAGAGTGACCAAATAATCATCACATTTCAGAAGTTGTAAAAAGAAATTCTTTCATATGCAATACATTGTATCCAGGGATAACAGAAACATCCACAGCTTAAATACACTAAGGATGTAAATACTTATAAAGCAAGAAAGACATCAAACATTAATTGGCAAGTTTAGGAATAAAACATGCTCCAATAACAGGTAATCCTCATCCACTGTCTGAAAAACGATACTGAATTAGAATGGTACCCAATCATATTTCTGCATAGGAATTTCTAACTTGCTCCAAGCCTACTACTCTGAACTACTTAGATGTTCTCTGCCCAAACAGTGGTTTAACTCTCAAACCTATGTATAACGTCCACAGCTTCTACAGTATAATTTCCTGTGTAAACTCTACTGTGGATCTCAGGTCTTCAAGAAAAATAAATACATTGGATATACTCAACATCAGAATTATGCAGATTTAGCCCTAGATAAAGAACTATCTCACCTGGACTTCATGAGGGGTTGGGTCACCCATTTCTTCAACCTTCGACGTCCAAAGGAAGTTTTAGTATGATCCAAGACCCAGAGCAGGCTTCCTTTTGTTTTCATATCAGTCTAAAATAATGAAAATAGCATAATTATTTTTAACTAAACAATTAATGATGAAGTGAAAGGATCTTCACAACAATACTTAAATGTTCTGTTTAGGACTTAAGATATGGCAACTGCATGTTTGTTTACCAATCTTGTTCATCAGCAATGCTTTATATAAAGGACCTCCAACAGTTGTAAGACACTTAAGAATGTTTTTTCTGTAGCCAGAAAATCTTTTTAGAAAACGACTGGAACAAATTAAGCAAGTTAAAATTAAGTCTGTGCATAAAGGCTGTGCAATAGCACAAAAGAAAAAACAAACCCTACTGTAGTCATATCACTTGACTGCAGTTGCTCAAGAACTGAAACTTTTTTGAAAGTTCTTTGCTAGTCAGAGTGCAATAAGATTTCTAACTCATACTAAAAGCCAGCACAGATTAACTTCCATTTATGCTCCTGAAAAACATAATCCTCCTTCAGTTTAATCCCATTCTAAATAATTTAAACTTTCTGGGTGAGATTTGCAAACTAACTTAACTAACTTCATTGGGAACTATATGTCAAATGGCTGTGAAAATCTCAGCATGTATTGAAAAAACCATTACATTTGTCCTTACCTGATTCTGTAAAATTTCAAGATTTTTCATTGTTGTTCCATTAATTGTCATATATTCAGTTTCACTTGACAACCGTTTGAAACTGCTGGGGAGAGGAAATCCATATATTTTAAATTTGGGCACAGACGTAATTGTGAAACACCGTCAGCGTTCTTACATTAGAGAATTCAATAGTTATGCAAAATTTTTAAATAAGTCAATTAAATAAATTAAAATCTATTCAAATAAATAAAAGAACTGAACACTAATAACTTCTTTTAATTTACTGCTTAGGAAAACAAGATTTATGACTCACTTCCCTGTTTCCTACAAAGACTCTGACAAAGCTCAGAATAAAATCCATCTCTCCTGTTATCTAATCCTGATCTACTAAATGGTTAAGGAAGTAAGGTCTTCAGTCTGTCATGAAATTGAATAAGTGTGCGCTTTTGTTAGTATTCTGCTATGATCACTGTAGGATCAGGGGAAGGGATAGGACTAAGAATTAATAATTCAGGAGTGGAACAGACTTTTAACACAACTTATCAACAAAACAGCATATCAAAATCCATATTCTTGTTTTTTACTACTTCTACAAATTTAAACAGGCTGCAATTATTTAGGAAAATAAAAATAGGGTATATTTAAACTATTTTATTTTTAATATGAAATAACCATGACCGAAATTACTTGACTTTTTGACACTCCCTAACAGAACTCGATAAGACCAACCCACAGGTTGTGTTGGTTTAGAACCAACATTAATAAAATAATTGTATTAGATGTGTAATCATATTAGATATGAAAATTATTTCAGTCTCAGACATACCCATGCAGTAGTCGAGACCACAAAGTGAAGTGCAAGATCTTCACTAAATGCTTCTGACAAATCAAGTCATGATTGTCTAGGTTAATCATACTGCTGACTGCCCTTTGCACAAAATCTAGGACACTCTTTATTGCCTTAGACTAAACAGAATGACTTGCTCGGTAGGATTTAAAACTGCTTTCCTGACTTTTCACAAAATTCTTTTCAGTGCATTCAATTTTAAACGCTCTATGGGAGCACTCAAACGCTCAAACTTTTCCATGAGGCACACACAGCTGCATTATTGCTACACTAAAACCAAAAACAACACTGTAACTTTCAGAAACATGAAATATTCAGAAACTAATGTTGTATATTTATAAAGTATGCAGGTGTTAGGGCCTGCTAGCAAATTTGTTCCTAAATAATGGGTTAAATTACAAATATTTTCCACAGATTTTATTAAAAAAAAAAAGTAGATTCAACCGAGTGCCCTCAAGTTTAATGATAGTTTGGAAGTACAGCCAAATCAGAACTGCACCCATAGTCATAATTATTCTAAACCAGTGTGCTATTGCAGCAAACAACAAAGTTGACCAATGAAACAAAACCTTGGAGGCAAAAGCAGCAGCACTTCCCGAAACACACAATATTATGAGCAACAAAACAGTAATTTATTATCTTCAGTCACAACTGCTGATGCTGGCAAAAATTAAATAAAAATGATTTCTGCTTGGCTCCCGATCCATATGATCAACAACACATTCTACCTACTCTTCCAAAAGCACCTCTTCTGCATCTAGGACTTACCTAAACTACAGTTTCCCCCATTTGCTGCATTTCAATTTGCTGCTATTTGAGTCTGTGATCTCTTAAACCCAGCCGGATAAGGACCAAAGCCTTTCCATCTCTTCCCAAAAGCAAAAAGGATGCTTTTGACTGTTTCTATCAACCCTCAGTCACCCATATGCAAGTTTCAAGAGTGGTTTTACAGGTTCTAAAGTTTCCCCCCTTCACCTGGCTTGAGAGCACATAACACAAAGTGTATTCTGTCACAGCAAGCTTGCTCTCTGGTAATATTTAAAGACAACTAACTCTGCTCCACTGCAGAGTATATTTACTATTCTTTCAGAATCAGATATGCTAAAGTTGTTCTCACAGCATAAATTATGTGTGTTTTATATTATCCAGGTGTTTGCTTCATCTGAGTTACTCCACCCTGCTATTAACCCTGGTAATTGAGAGCTTAGAGTATAACAGCCAAGATCAACTGCAGTATATGCCCAACCAACAATTCCAGATGTCACAGCGCAGAACATGTTTTGCTTCCACCCCCTCATTTTCCTTCAGCTTGGGATGAGAACTTGATAAAAATGCGAACAAAGACAGACTCTTTGTAGGGAATTTAGCCACCAAATGGCATAAGAAGGTTGTAAGCAAATATTAAGTCACTGCTGCATTTGCAGCAAGGGTGTCAACACATTCCCTGTAAGAAATTCTAATATGCTGCTAACAGCTACCTCCTGCATCAGTAAAAATGACCCTTCAAAATCACTTCAACTGGATCACGATGCCAGAACTTCTTCCGTAGCTGACAGTGTGACCTGAGCTTCAAAGAACAGAATTGCAACTGTCTCGAGTACTTAAACAACACAAAAACCAAAAGACGGAAATGGCTGGCAATTTCACTACTGAGAAATAAGGCAAGGTAGAATCTCACCATCTGGGCTGAGAAAAATCAAACGAGGAAAAAACATGAAACACAAGCTTCTAGTCATATTTAGGAAACTTCTGGGGAATACTTGTGAGAAAACGGTTCCTAGTCATAAAATGACTTTTCAGAGTAGAATTCACATGATGATGAGTATTAAAGGGTTACTATGTTTGCTTTAGGACAGTAAACTACATCCTCAGATTTTGATTCTTATGTGTTACCTGTGAAATTGATTCTTCTTGGTCATTCTGCCTCCTGAGAAGCTTGTAGTGAAGGACAATTTTTATTATTCTCTCCACAGGAGATATTATATATAATTTCATACTCAGTAACCCAGCCTAAGTGAATGCATGTTATTCAGATCAGTAGTTTTCAACTACTTTATTCTGCAAATCTGTAAAAACTTTTCACCAAAGCTGCAAGGCACTGCATTGAAAGCCTACCGAGCAGCAGATTTTCTTTGCTCAATTATCTTTTACAGATCTCTAGAGTCCACATCTTTGAGATTTCTAAGGGTGAATAAACCACAAAACAAACCTATATGTTTAGACAAGAGTTGTGCGAATCCCTATTCAGCTTTAAGGAGTAAAAACAAATCTCTCAATTTCTCAGAAGCATTAGCTTTCTTTAGGTATGAAAGACGTTTCCCACAGTCTAAGTAGTGAAGGACATTAAGCCCAGACTATGTTTTTTTATTTAATTAACCAGTTTTAAATTAGTTAGGCAATATCGTCAGAGGGCTAGGACTTCTGATCCAGATCTCTGGTGTGACAGAAGTCCAGTAACAAAACAAACAAACAAACAAACACACAGAAAACAAAACTGAGACATACTAAACAAAGAACAAGAACAGATACGAGAGGACCTGGGAAGGATAAATAAAAACAAAACTAATCTCCATTATTTTTATCCTTAATTATTCTTCTTTTCTCCACTGAACTGACCTCAAGGAGTGGGTCTGCGATCTTGTTCTACCTAGATGTCTGCATTTTCTCAGTCTGCTCTTCTTGCATGCAGCCTTAGCACTCCTACAAGCTCCAAATGTCCAGACTACAAGAGGTCCTGCCTGCGGCTCTTCTTCTAGGGTCTCAAAAAGAGATGGTAAATCCTTTGCTAATCACCTCTTCTTAGTGCCTGAAAACCATGTCTTTCCTTTTCAGTTTCTGTAGCTCCTGAGTTGACCTTGAAACCTCCCAAAATCACTTCAGTACTCCCTTTTTCACTCTGACATCATCAGCCCTTAAGAGATAAAAAAGCCTTATGAACACCATTCCCTCAATTTCTATGACATTTCCCCTGAAAATTCAAGGATGTCCACCATTTTAAGCTAAGAACTTACATTTTGACTTCTCTCTTAATTACATGTTGCCAACTCCCTTCCACCCCTACTACAAGGTACAAATATTTCTCATCTTCTTGAATTCTTTCTCTTCTGCCTCCTCTCTCAAAGCCATTTTAACCTTCCCCTCTCCTCTTTCACTTCTGCCTCTGTCTTTTACCTTCACTGCTAGTAGTTCTCCAATGCCAAAGCTATTTGCTTTCTTCAGAAAGATACCTGGCTCTTCTATTCCCTGCATTTCTTAAGTTCACCTATCACTGTTCAAAATCTAAGAACTACATTCTCTCTGTTTCATCTCCAAATGATAGAAAACATGTAGGTAAAATTAAAATACACCAAGACACATTTCCACAGCAATTGCTATACAAATGATGATTTTTCAATCAAAAGTGGGTACTCAGCTGTATTTGAAAACCTCTTCTAGATGCGTACCAACTTCTTGCAAAAAGCCAATAAAAAGTCTCTCAGTATGTAAAGGTATTAGAACACATCGATCAAAAAAAGCTTGTATCATTCATTGTTAAATCTATTTTTACTTGCTGCTAGAGCTGCAATGCAGTCTAGCGATATCCCAAGGTCCTGCTGTGGCAGAAATTTTATTTTATATTTAGTATTTTGCTTTATCTAGCTTCTAGCTTTATCTAAATATTAAAACAAAACTTATCTCCCCCACCACTAATGAGGATCCCTCATCATTTACATGATTTTTCATGACTCTTACCATTAAATTGAGTTGTAATTTTTTTCAACTGGGAGAAGACTGTTTATCCAAGAAGGTACAGAGGTGTAAGGAATTTTGTCATTCTTCCTATCACATAGGTCTTCTTCATCCAGATCTGTGTCACTTACATTAATAAACTGAAAACTATCTCACAAGTCTGACTTCAAGCTCACTGACTCATCAATATATGCTCACTGACCTGAATTCTCCTAGGAATTATAAGTTGCTTGACAGTGCAATGGAAGGATTTCTCTTTTATTTCTTGCAGAATCACAAAAGATCCATGAGCCTGACACACTTGCTTAAAAGGCTTTCCCTTTTCAGTATTTAGATAGTATTTCACTGGCATTAGGAAAAATATTGAAGTTGAGTTCACCTCAGTATTTGGCTCACTATTTCAATATATGTAACACACTAAAAACATCAAGCAGAATTCAGTATCAAGTAGTCAAAGCAGTAAAGTCTTTAGAAATAAATACAGTAGAATCCAAGCACATGAACACAGGAACAAAGTTATCTCAAAGAATGTATTTTATTTCTTCATAGTGTATCACCAAGATATCAAATAGTTCACCACCTTCCCACTCAGATGCTCATACATTCACATAAAGAACATTACAGCAACCTTCAGCAGGCTAATGTCAACTCTAAGATTTAGTGCTTTTCCTTCCCAGTCTGTAATTACGCTTGATTTTAAGATGCAGCTTCTATAAATGTGACTGACTGCTGCTAGATAAGCCTCCAAGTAATGTTTCTCCTCTGGTACTGAATTAATTCTACATAAAAGATGGATTTTATATTACCCCCATCACTATGTGTGATTGCACATAGGGCACTGTGACAATAGTGATCTACAAATGTGACCATGGAATAGCATTTCCTAGGAGTTCACTTTCTTCCCACAAGATTTCTCCAGCTCCTCCCTTGCTACCCAAACATTTTCAAAAAACAAACAACAAGAAAAAACAAAAAAAAAAAAGCCAACCACAAAGGATTAGCGGGAACACCATGGTGCTACACCACCACAGGTCAGAGAGCTCCTTGATGGATGAGGCAGGCTTAGAACATGGAGAGTGCAAGGGCAACTTAAGGAAGCAAATCCATTCCAAAACCCAGAAAACCCAGGTATATATAATTTCCAAATATTTTAGTAGATACCTGAAAAATGTTTAAAGTTGACATCTGCAATCAATTTTTTAAATGCTGCTGCATTTAAAAAAAAAAAAAAATGGTAGTGTAGGGAGCCTTTCGAACTAAGCCTTGAAACTTCAAGGATTTCATATAACATGTGAACGATCTACGTCTGACATGACATATTTCTAAGTATTCAATTTACAGACAGACTTACTTTGTTAAATCCTGCCTACTTACAGGACAGAGGAATACTGAGACAACCAAGAGGATATTTTGCACAGGATCCATGACAGATAAAGCTGTTTAATTAAAGCACGCAATAAGCCTCAATGATAGTTTCAAACCCAAGCCAGGTAGGATAGCAATCTTTTATACTTGTGCAAGACAGGATAAAAAGACGCTTGAGTGGAAATACCTTTCCATTTTCATTTGATTCCACCTGCATAAACCTGTTAGGACTTCTAAGTACTCATTTGAGCATATCTAATAAGCCTAAGTGTTGGGACTACTTAAGGGACGACAAGATTATTTCCATGTCTGTGTGGTTTTGTAGTAACTTTGCACAAATAGTGACAGTCTATCAAGAACTTTTTACATGATTGTTCCCCCCACTCCTAGTGACCACTGAGCCAACTCAAGGGATTTTTCAGAAAGCCAGGATGTGTTGAACGTCTATGTTCTTTATAATTGATAACTAGATTCACCAGCTCAAACAGACAAGCTGCATACATTACAACACATTAGCATTTATACCTGCTTCCAGAGCTATAGAAAATTATTTACATACCTCTGGCAAAATATATTAGTTTTTTTAAAAAGCTGCCAAAAAAGTCCCAAATTTTGTTCACAACGTCAAACTGAGGTTGAGATATGATGGCTGATACTGATTAACAAACTTTAAAATTTCTCTCCTAGTATCCACCTGGTTTTGTACCTTGTTTCTTTTCAATAACACTTGGCAGCAGTACATGTTCATTTACATTACTGATAGTCATGTCTAGACAAACATACTTCATAAAGATTTTCATGAAACATACACTTCTTTCAGTTCTGATTAGGAGCTTAACTGTACAATTTTTACAAAGACTATGTTTATCAGTCTAGCAGGTGGGTTATTTACATTGTGAGGAAGTTGTTTGCTAAAACTTGTAAGATAACACTGGTATGTATATTGGTGCTTTTAATTGGAAGCTTAAATAAGGCAAGTTACCTTGGATTGTAAAGCATCTTTTCCAAATTAAATTCTTTGAGGTATGCAATTACTGCTGCTAGGGAGGAAATAACAGGCTTATCCAAGCTTAGTATTACAGATAGTTTTTGAGGACCTAAAAAAAAAAAAAAAAAGTTATTTTCTTGTTAACTCACTATTTGCTTATAAATTTTAGAAAAAGCATAATCTGTTTTTCAATTTAAACAAATAGAAACCTGGAATATATATACAGTGTCTATGATATCTATAAATCAACATAAAGTGAGGTTCCAAAATAACATTTATGGTTCCAAAGAACGTAGAACATCACAATAATGTAAACGTATTATAAAATGTAAAACATTTGACTCCACAGGTTTTTCTTCATAAAAATGAGTAATTGTTGGCATAAGAAATTCTTAAATATACAAACTTAAGAACCGAATTCTGAAATCTCTATTACTGTAGGCAACATCTGTGCAATTCAAAAGGAATGAGGCGGCCTTGGCACATGTGCTAATGATTTATCTGCCTCAGTCTGCAGAATATGGTTCCATCTTTGTGAGTGAGCTAGTTGTATTTGATAGTGTTTCTGAACAGTGCTCTACTACAGTCCCTGTTCCAGCTGCAACAATAGAAAAATTCACTCCATGATATCTCAACATAAAATGGTCTTTTTTTACAGCCCTATTTAGTTTTTTAGACCTGTTTTTCTGTTCTTAAGAGTATTAATACACACACGAACATTTCAGATGTTGAATAATTTCCCTCAGTTGCCATGTATGTGTGAACTTAAATCTGTATAAACACACATCTTCAAGATATGAAAAAAAAAGGATGCTAGCCCTATATTAATTTCTATTTAAATAATGTTCACTTTCAAGGTTCGCCTCCTCCAAGCTCAAAAAAGATACCAATGTGCAGAAAATTAAGCAAAGGTGGCAGAAGGCCTACATAGATAAACAGGATGCTCACGATTAACTCAAATATTAAAAGGAGGAGTATGAGAGATGGACGCATGGACAAGTGACCCAGGAAGAATAAAGAGACATTGTTCAAGCTTGCAGGGATGGGGATAGGAAAATGAGGGCCCACATGGAGTTGAGACTGGGAAGGTACGTGAAGGGCAACAAGAACTTCTACAACTACATTAACAGCACAAGTAAGACAAGGGAAAATATGGGCGCACTGCTGGATGGGGCAGCAGATCTGGGGACAAAGGACATGGAAGAGGCTGGGGAACTCAACACCTTCTTTGCCTTGGTCTTCACTGGTGAAATGTGCCTTAGGATGTGCACTTCCAAGATGTTATGAACAACAGACCTGTAACATCAGGGACTTCTTTTGCGTAAAAATCTGAATGACATACCTGTAGTATCAGCCACTTCTTTTGCATAAAAATCAGTAACGAGCTGGAAAGCATGACTGTATTCAAAATGGTGGTTTTCCATCCTTTCTATCCTAATTCTGTCATCCCATAACCTGCAAAGCAAAAATAATTGACTTTCAGTATTTCTGCTCCCTTCATGAAGGACACTTAAGTAGGTCACAAAGGCGCACTTCCTTTCATCTTTCCTTTGTTAAGAATTGAATGGGTAAAAAATGAAGACATGAGCTCCTTGGGTGGGTTGAGAACATGTCTAAGAGCGTGATGGTTTTTTTAAACCTTTCTTCTTTCCATTGTAAAAGCATGAACAAGTAAAACCCAAACAGCAACAGCAAGGAAGCCCAAAAGAAACTTCAAGAGGTTGTCTTGTATACCTGCAAGGTAGTTGTAAATGTGTTCTCATCAATCATAACAAGTATTTGCCCTATCTGTTCTTAAAGTCTTATGATGATTAAACAATGAAACAATTCTCCTGTGCTATCTCTTACCATATCTAATTATCCTTTATCTTTAAATGCTTTGTTCTGCACTGTACAGCTTGTTGCAACTTTAACCTACTGCATCTTTTCCTATATGCAGCTGAAACAAAGTATTCCTGTCCCTTTGTTTCATAACTATTTGAAGATTTTTCTCTTCCTTGTGCTATGGGACTTGATTTCTTTCAGTCTTTTTGCAGACCAGGTTGTCAAGGATGTTATTAATGATAACCCAGTCCTCCCAAAATGTCAACAGTTCCTCCAAGTTTAACAGTACCAGCAAGCGTAGCAAACTTACTCTGTTCCACCATTAAGCCAAATTAGATCTCTTCCATGAATCCTTCCCTGCGGTCAGCAAGTAATTGAGAATTACAGCAGTACAGGATTTCAGCCAGTTTTGCAACCCATAAGAAATTCATCTCGCTTGCTTCCTGTGACCCCTGCTTACACAGCCCGCTTATGTAAGACAGTGGCAAAAAACCTTTATTCATCGCAACATGCAAGAGATCAAAGTTGCTGAGTACCTGGGCTTGAGTATCAAGCAGCACACCCAAGATGCCAAACTCTGCCTCAGAGAAGACTATGTGTGTGGTGTTTACAAGATACAACCTGTCTACATGGGTTGCATTTCCTAACTGCTCACTGAAATTAAAACTGGATGCTACATTATCAATTCAATTTGAAAAGCTATTAATACAGCATTAAACAGATGTGCTGGTTTAAAAACAAAACAAAACAAAACAAAAACACAAACACACCAAAAATCACACACACTCCCCCTGCAACCCTGTGCATAGTTACACAGCAACAGAATGAGCACCGAAGAAGCAGCCAGTAGAAAGCTGCCAGTAAAAGACACATGTAAAACCTACTTGGCCTTAGATTATTCAGTCTCATACCACCATGGGACATGAATTAACCAAATACTTCTAGCACACTGGAATTACACCAATGAGAGAGACTGCGTAGGTATTATAGGAAGGAAATTAATCAATACCCCCTTTGAAGGGCTTTTCAACTTCACAGGAAAAAACAGACAGACAAGTTTTCTGCATTACATCGTACATATTCCCATTTTAAAGGGTCAATATGTCTCTGAGGCTCCACTCTTAAAGAAGAGAGTTGTTTTCCTATAATATGTATCAAACTGACTGAATCTTAGACGTCTGACTTTTTTCAGCACAACCTAGATGATCCCTTGCTTACTTCAAGTGCCTTAGTTTTAACTGACTGATCCAATTAAGTTTTCAGTCTTTAGACCCTCTGGGATCCCCCTCTGCCCCAACCCTACTCAGAATGAGCAAACATTTTTAAAGCAAATGGATTTCTGTAAAAGACAATTAGGTCTGTGTTCCTCAAACTTCGATAGCAATCTGCTATTTTCTTCCTTGTGTTTTTCACTTGCTTCAGCCTTCACTAATAATCTGCTCTAACACATCCATCCATTTTGTTAAATTAGCTTATATACTCACTACAGCCTTTTGCAAGAATACCACTTCAACATTAAACTTTTTAAAATGTGTTGTATGATATCTGGAGGTTAGCAGAGTACAAGCCTTTGAATCAGCCCTGCAAGACAGCAGGGCTCTTCAGCTGACCGTGTGTGAGTAGGGACTTAGGGAAATCTTTTTAATAGGATTTTATTTTTCGTTTCTAGTTCTTATGTTTTCATAACACTGCCTTCAGAAAAGCAAGGCATAGCAAGGTCTGCAGAGCTAATTTTTAGAACCAAAAAGTCAAACCAGGAGGCTTTGGGGGGTACTTCATTCGATGATTCATGCCACACCTGCTTGTTTTTAAAGTAATGGCTAAAAATTAATTGTTATCATTTTCAAATACAAATACCTGACACTCTGTCTATCTGAAAGTATGCATCTGATATTCTAGATAAAGTAAAAAAAAAAAGGGAAGGTTATAGATATCTATTCAATGTATGGAAAAAATCAGGATTTTTATCAAGATGTATGAAAACAAAATTTGTTGCAGAAGGTTTTCATGTTTGTCCTTTGTTTAGCCAGATGATCACCCATAGGCCATTTTTCTGATTATAGACAGAATGATATGTTGATGCTTTATCTCCCCAGCTACCAATGCCTATTTAAATCAGAAGTCAATTTGCCATCAACTTCCGTAAACATCATTCTTGTCAGAACATCTACAATGAACTGCTGTGCAACTCAGTATTTTATTGGTATCTTTTTCCGTACTTCTGAAAACAAGCAATCCTTATAGTCCTGTGACGCTGATAGGGTTAGTCAACGATGAAACTGAACTTTTCGAAGCTTTTTTACTTTCCTTGCACAATTTCTTCTGCTACCACCCTTAAATGGATATTGAGCACAGATGTTTCAGGGTTTCAAACTACCAACTGATGGTATGAATGAACGTATAGTGCCCATTGTTAAGAACTCCCTGCTCTCTAAACACGTTGGGATTTGATGCAGGACTGTCCTTCCTCACAAGAGAGTTATGGAAGTTGCTTGAAGATATGATCATCACCCACAGTTAAGAATATGAAATCAATGTGTCCATAAATAGATGCATAAAGGATGAGATCCTAAAACACACACATTTACACAGACAGAAACACACACACTTTTGTGTATATAACGTAATACATTAAGTCCATCCCAACCTATACTCTTCTATGATTCTGTTACTATAGGGACTAATTTATCTGTCCCCCTACTGGAAAAATGAAAAAAGATCAACACTGGTGGGTTTTATCCCTCTATTTATCTGATAATTCAATGCATCCACTTAAAGATTCATTGCTTACAAAGTGCTGCAGGAAAAAAATAAGAAAAAGATATATCACTAGATTTTGGGGGAAAAAAATCTCTTAAGACTAAAAAAAAAACTGCTAGGAGCTAGAAGAATGTCAAACAACATAGATAAAACTATTTTACAGAAACTGACTCAAGATATTTTAAAAAAATAACAAAATCTTTTATTGCAAGAACGAGCTTGCATATAAGCACAAAAGCTGACTGCAGTGTGCTGAATAAAACAGGAGTCACTTCATTACTGCTCCACAATTAAGCAGTCATAAAGTGCATAAAGACTTCCTGAAAAACAAACACATCCAAACTAAGTTTTCCTAAAGCTCAGGAAGCCTTCCTAAGGAAAGCAAATAACTCCAGAATTTTACATTCCAACTACTACCCTGTCCTGCCCATTCTGCTTTAGGACTATTCAAATGCAGGGGTGCAGGCACCAATACTTTACTGTACAAGTTCATAAATTATATGGAATTTGGGAAGGGATATCTCTGCTCCTAAAGTTTAGTGAGGAGCTTTTATTTCTGATGCTAAGCACAGATTTATAAAGCACAAATAACTGTTACTTAATTTTTCCTATACGCTTTATTCAAACTGCTATTTTCTTTGCACTTCTTGTAGTGCACTCTGCTCGGACAACCAGTTTGTCACTGGGGAAAAATGCCTATGCTGCCCAGTAGAGTAAGGCAACCTGGATGCATTAATCCTTTCAGAAATCCAAGTGTACGGTGTCACCTTCCGTCATTAACATGCTTAGCAGAAATTGCATTTCCTTTATTTGTCATTGTTGTGATACCTTTGTTATACAATTGCTTCTAGCAATTGGAGAACAATCATCCTTCCTTTTTTGGTAAATCTTGGCATGGAGTTCCAGTAGCTTCACTGGCAAAGTCTCAATGACGTTTCCAAGCAGCTGTTTTTTTGGCACTAAGTGCATACATTTTTATAAGTACAGCTTTTTTTCTCCTGACAGAGTAAAGTACTTTCCCACATTTGCTCTCAACAACCTTCAGATATGACAGATGGAGACAATGTTGTTGCAAGAAAAACGGCAGCACGGCCACCTTCTCTGAGTATCTGCCACTCTCAGAATGATATAAATTACTGCTGCCTGTAATAACCAAACAATAGTTACCACGTGTATGCTATCAATATACTACATATAACGCATTACCCTACAAGACTTCCAGCTTTTCAAAGGTCCCATCCCCAAACCCTCATTTATGCTAAAAGCTACTGAAAAACCTAGAAGCAACTCTAATACACTTTAATATATATACACACGTACATATATATATAGATACATATGTATATATTTTACATATATGTAGAAATGCACACACACATACAGAAAAATTGGGGAAAACTGCTTGCTTGCCTTTTACTATCCAAAGTATCAACGTTTCTCAACATGTACATCCTGATTTCCTTCTAGTCACCTTAAAAGAACTACATCTGAAAAGAACTCTGTATCTACAAGGCAAGAATCTGGATCCAAGAAATTTGAAGAAAACATCCTTTTAGCTTTAGGAACTCAGAGACAGTAGTTACCAAGGAAGGAGAGCAAAGAGGCTATCAGAAGAGCGAAGGGCAGAGGGTTGTGCAGGCACTGTACGACACTCTGTGCCTTCTGTGAGAACAGAATTAGGTACTACAGGACAAAACACAAACACAGTTGCACTCCAGCAGCTGTTGCATCCACAAATAAACAAAAATAAATCTTTTTCAGGCTTCTTCCATCTGCCTATCTGAAGAATGGGATGAGACAGACTACACTCATTCTATGGAAGCCTAGTAGAAAGGATCAAGAAACCTCTAGGAAACTATTTCTAAGCACCTGGAAGAAAGTGAGGTAATAGCCAGCATGGATTTGTCAAGAAAAAGAAAATGCCATCAAATCAATTTAATTTTCTTCAATGGCAGAGGTACAGATTCTGTGAACAGAGAAGCAGCAGATTTCCAACATGCTTGATTTCAGTGAGATTATTTTATACTGTTTCACACAATGGTCTCATAACTGATCTACGAAAGCATGATTTACAAGAAAGTACTTACTACAGAATGGGTACAAAACTGGATGCAGAGCAATACCCAGAATGGTATCAGAGTTCACTTACAAAATGAAAGAACATGTTACGCAAAGTTCCACACAGGTCAATATTGCATCTGGTAGCACTGAATACTTCATTTATCATTTGGACAATGAAACAGAGGACAACCCCAGTCAACAAGGGTATGAAGTTGAAGTGACTGCAAAGAATGTTAGAAAACTTGAACTCCAAACTTGAACTCCAAACATTGTGGAGAAATTTACTAAAAAATACAATTTCTCTCTATCACGTATGGCTGTGAATAAACATCACGTGCACAAGTAGAATAGGGAATAAAGGAGTAGAAACTCTAATTTTTAACATAGTAGTTCTTTCCCTAAAACATCCAAAGCACATATAGTTTACTTCCAAAATGATAACACAGAGCAGTTCATATTCAATGAAGAGCACTACTTAAAGTGACTTCTTGCAGTGCCTCTTGCAGTTGTGTATCAGCTCATACAATTGCTCTTCAGAAATCAGCACAGTATCTTCTCCACAGTTCCAGCAATATTTCCCTCTGTGTTTTGCAGGTGCTGTATAGAACATGGCACTGGGAAGACTCGGCTCACTTTGATTCTGTCTCATCAGGAGACTGAGAGCACACTTAACTAATCTGACATGAGCTTGTCCTACTGTTACCCTCCACCTGCATCCCTGATGGTGGTGTGCTAAAGGCAGCTTTGTAAACCAGCTGCACAAGTTTGTCCCCAGAATCACCATTGGCACAATGATTCCTCCATTCAGGATTATGCTAACCAGTAAAAAAAAAAAAAAAAAAAAAAAAAAATCTTTTCTTGCAGGGCTTCAAATAAATTAAACTAAAAAGTCCCAAAGCAACACCACCACAATGAAACAAATTATAGGAACACTCCACCTAGTATCTGCCATACAACAATTAACACCAATGAAATAATGCTCCCCCAGTTACACCCCACCATGGCAAATACCTCTTTCTGAATCAAAGTATGAGGGAGGAGAGAGTGAAGACATAGATCCAATCATTCGCTCGTGATAGCCTGGGTTCACCCTGTGGCTTGCCTCTCTTTTCTGCACACCATCAAGTCCCCCACAGCAGGGCATATTTTGTGGTCTTGTTTAACTAGTCTGTGTCAGTTTCTGCCCTGAATTTTCTAATACTATTTATAGAAATTTAAGGTTGGCAGTTTCCAGCAGAATTAGTGCACACGCTTTTCTTTTTTTCTTTTTTTTTTTTTAAGAAAGATGATGTCACTGTGGTGCTCTTCTGTCAGAGAACAGTTCAACAAATTCCAGATGCATGCTATTATGCACTCCCTGAAACACTCACGGTTCAAAGCCCACTACAGTATGCCGAAGAGTTTACCAGCTAATAGTCACCAGAAGTTTCTCCAAAAGGACACCACTAACATAACCCCAACATGGCGCTAACATTACCCACAGAGCTTCTAACATCTTATGATACAAAAGAACGTGACAAACTGCTGCATTCTGCCAGAGCAACCCAGTGTGTCAGCATTAAATATTTTGAAGGAGTGAAGTGCTTTGATGCTTTCTACTTAGCTTCAAGCCAACATTAACTTGTAACAATGGGGGAGACGAAGGACAGATAACATACCAGCAAATGCAAGTGTTTCTAAAACCCCAGACAATACAGTTACAAAGATAAAATATGCACAGATGACAGAAATGAAGGAAAACCCACATTTATGCTATATATCATAAAATCAGATGTGGAAGACTCCATTCCATGTCTCTTTCTCTGCACCTAGCTGACGTGCCATGAAACACCTAAGCACCACATTATGCTTTTGGGATCATTTTCAAATTCTGAACTCTTCTCTCCCGCCTTTTTCCTCAAGAATGGATCAATTCCTCTGTCTGTATTGCCCAATTGTTGCCAAGTACTGAAAAGACTGTTGATGGGAAAGCACACAGATAATTAATTAGATAGGGTCATTTTCTATATTTTCTTCTCACATTGGGCCTTAAACTTCATACAACAATGTATGGCTGGACAAGCATACTTTGTAGGAAAGGGATAAATACTCATTTACTTCAACGATAGCTCTTGTTGTTGTGTCTGGTCTGAGTTACTTTGCAGCTGAGTTCTGTGTTTGGCTACATCAATGTAGCTACTGACTGTCATGGTACCATGCTCCCCACCCTGTTCCTGGCTGCTCATTCACGCTGCTTCCTCTGCAATAGCTGTAGAGCTTTCCTGACCCTGCAGCAAGCACTTAGACCATGCTATGACAGAAAAAAATCATGGTAGGGGGAAGGACAAAGAAAGCTTTTTGCTGGCTTAGCATGGTTAAATGGCTTGGCAGCAGTGAAGTGAAAAGACAGTGATGGTGACAGGACCATGGAAGCCAGCTCTGATCACCTTTTCTAAGAGAAACTGTGCAAAAGCTTACCACCAGAAAGTTTTAGGAGCATTGGTTATTGTCTCAGGCTTGTATCTCGGGCTTTTCTATTCCTCCCCAGGGCCAGAAGCTTTATTTCACTATTTGCAGCTGGTCAGCAAGAATACTCACCCCGTAGAGACTTTTCACTGCCTGACCCTTCTGCCCCCTCCACCTCCAAGTTTTCCTATCTTTATTGCTTAACAACTCGATTTTGAATGTCAGCAATGATCACACTAAGCAGAGTAGAACCACGTATCCCATCTCTAAAACTGCAGAAATCACTGAGACCTCTGGAGGTCATGTTGCCCAACCCTCCACTTGAAGCAGGACCATCACCAAGATCAGATGTGTGATCTTACACACTAAACTGTGTAAGAGTCTGTCACTAGTATAAAGAAGGAGCTGACAGATACGAGAAGCAGGTTGGAAGAGCAAGTCCAAGTTCAGACCAAAATGAATCTTAAAATATAGTCCAAAGGAGAAGACTGCGGGATGAAGCAGCCACAGCTTCCACAGAGAGCAGCACAGGGCAGTGGCACATCTATCGGCTATTACAGCCGTACGCTAAAAGGAAATACTGCAGCACAAAAAACAAACCAGTTGTAACTGCTCCTTACTGAAACCATGACGAGGAGCTGAGTGCCAAAATTTTCCAGTACGTGACACGCCGTAGAAACACGTAGCGAACTGCTGTCCTCTGGAAAGTACAACAAAACTGATGTTTAGGGAAAAGAGATTTAACTTAGAGAAGCAATGTCAGGGTCAAAATGAAGAGTCCTATCTATACAACTATTTGGAAAAGAACGGAGAAATGCAATCTAGGAACTATATCGTAATTTTAATTTTCTTTTGATATATTTACCCCAGAAGCCAGGAATAGTCCACCCTGAAAGATTTATTTTTACAAAGATGATGCCCTACTGCAAAGCACTGTTGAATCTGCTCATATAAAGAAATACTTTAGATAATTTCATACTTTAACATAAGACCTACAGCAACCACTTAATACTATTTTAAATTATCCTCTAACATAGTGATAACTGAGTCTCAAAACTCCCCCTAAATTACCATGCTTTTTCACCGAAAGGGACTTGTAAAAGAATGTCAACACCACCAGACAATAGGGTGGCAGACAGAAAAACTGAGCTTTGCATTACATAACTAGAAATATTACCACCTTACCTTGCATCATTAAAAAAACCCACTTCAAGTGCTTCATAAACATTAGCAATAAATTAAATAATAGGAAGAGAGTGACTACAGCCAAAAGACACCAAAAAAATTCTGGACAGGCAGAGTGAAGGAAAAGATTTCAGAACAACCTTGAAATAAAATGAGTTTCGAAACTCTAATACAAATATGTATGGTGAATTTTGGACTATCACGTTGATCTAAATAGCAGCTTTTCCCCTCACAATCCCACACCTCCTTCACTGTATTATACATCTTTCAAAAGCCAACATACTGCTCTTTGCTTCACAAGGTCACGTGTTGTCTGATCATACTTGTGTTGATTGACAGGAACATGAAACTTTCTCATTTTGAACAGCAAAAACTTTTGAGCACAAAGCACTTTTCTTTGTTTCTCTTCTAATCTTTTTGGAAAGGCTTCCCACCTACCAGATCTTGCAGTGAAGTCATAACCATTGTGCTTCTGTCAAATCACTGCCTACTGTCATTAAAACTCACCATTACAACCCCATTCTAGGATCAAACTCATGAGGAAAAATTCAGTAGAGTACATGTTATTCAAAGACACATCTTCCCTAGCAGCAGAAGTAAAGGCTCAAATTCAGTCTGAACAAAGTCAAATTCAGTGCTTAACAATGTTTCCCACCCATTTTAATTATCTCCCTTTCCCTTATGCTGTGCTTGAGCAAAAATCTCTTGGGCATTTTTAGGTTAATATATTTGAAATGCCACTGGCCCTCAAAACATTGAAAGTGAACTGGATACTTCACATACATATACAAAACACTTAGTGCTTTGTCCAAGAAAGGAAAGCATTTCCTAGGTGAGGCTGTTAAAATAAGTAAAAATTAAAACCAGATGGTTACAATGCAACATACTTCTGGAAAGAATCTTGAATTCAAGTTAGTGACTTCTCCACAGGATTAGAGAGAACCCCAAATCAAAGCTGAATGCTGCAGCATGTATCAGCCACAGAAAATGCACAGTGGTTCTGAGGAGTGCTGCTGAAGCATGAACCATGCATTTGCCCAGGTGATGGATAAAAGGATATTCTACTAGCATAGATAGATACCATAAATAGGAAGCTGAATGGAAGTCATCATTGGCTTATGAAACAACATTTCCAATGATTATGTAAGAAATAACCGAGATGGTGACAGACAAAGTCCATCCGTGTATCTGTTATAAATCAATTTGAACTAACCTCCCACACTTCTACCACAACTCTACCTGCCAAGAACTGTCAAAAACATAAAGTTTGTTCTTTAATCATCATGAGAATTGCTGTGGAAATTTACTAGGAACACTGAATATCCAATAAGGACCACACTAAGACAGTTTATTGGTTCTGCAAGCAGAAAGGTCGTACCTGGATTTTCCACCCATCAACTGCATTGAAACCATTTAAGTTAACACCTCTGAAAAAGGAATCCAGCTCTTCAGGCTCTTACACACCTTCCAGTGGTCTGTAAAGACATGGTATACCCACTGCTTGTTTTTCAACTTTGTGTAAAGGAAGCTCAGAACCTTCTCTAATAAATAAGTACTTACATATACACTAATAATATAGAAAAAGGGAACTCTTACGAGAAGACTGTCTAGCTGTTTTGTCAGGCTGGACTCCTGTAGTAGAGGCAGAGAGAAAATGTGAAGGTCCCCCAGGGACAGACTGAAGCAGGGAGAAGGCCAGGGAGCAGATGGTTGTACTTTCCACACAGATGTCATGTGGGAATGGAAGAGCTGAAAGGCCTCCAGGAAGAATCCATCTATGCCTTGTCTGCATTACAGAAAGTAATATTCTGACCCTTGTCTGGAAACCGATCAGCAGTTAAAATTAGCTACATGTAACTAATTCTGCCCTCTGATCCATAGATTTGTGTTCACAGCTGGAGAATGCCTGATACTCCAACTAAACTAATGGAAACTGGAAGTTTTCTTCTGTCAGTTTACTAGGAGTGCAGATCGCAGTTCAGAGCAGAAACAATGGTTTAACATTTCTCCCATGCATTCCTCAGCCAAGTCCTGTCAGAAGAAACTCGCTGGTTCTCAGTGGCAGATGTCAACTAGCAACACATACCTGAAAAAGATCTCCCATAAAAAACAAAAACGCTGAATCCTCTTAATAAATGCTTTGCATGACCCTGTAGAATTACAGACCAACTGAAAAAAATTAAGCGGGGGGAAATCAGCCTATAACATCTCACTTTAAGTTTGAAAGGGAAGTATACACATTACTGTATTTTCAAACTATGATGACAGGTCATTACACCTGGCACTCAGGCAGAAAACCTGCAATTGTTCTTCAATTCTTTGCTTAAAACACCACATTATTCTAACAAGTTATAACAAAAAGGAGGAGAAAAATTCCAAAATACGTCTTCAGGATTTGGGTAATTTTATCCAGATATTTTTGCACAAGACTTGATATTCTTAATTAATATTTTTTATTAATAACTATCTGCAAAATAAGACATTAAACTTCTGTGTGGCCATTCCTCTGGGTATTACGTATCATTAGAAAAGGTGGGAAACATGTTCATCCAAGCTACAGAGCAAAAGAAAACGAACAGCATGGTGTTTAAATACTACACAAGGCTCCATACGCAGGGTAACATTAAATAGGCCTACATGAGCCATCTAGAGGAAAAAAACATCAAGGCTACACTGTAGTAATTGTACAATTTTACAATTTACAATTGTACTTTTACCTCAACTAGCAGAGGTAAAAGAGTAGCTTCACAGCTACTGGTATCTGCGCTAACAAATTGGTGCTCATTTGCCTATTCCCTTTATAATCACACCTCAATTATTCTTGTCACTTAGATTTGATTTTTCCAACACAGGCAGGACACTGGGATACTAGGGATATTAGTATTAATTTTGTGCAAAGAAAAAGCAGGGAAACATAACAGGATAAAGTAATTTGAGTACCATGAAGGCAAATAATTCTTGTGACAGTGAAGGCTAACCCACACCAGGCTGCAGTAGCGCAAGGATGGTGAGATCAAGAGAAGTGATTATTCCACTCTACTTGGTATTCACAGGACACTATCTGGAGTAATGAGTCAAATTTGGGCCTCCAGTACAAGACACCTGTCAATAAACTAGAGGGAATCCAGGAGAGCCTCCAAGACAATTGGGAAGCTAACACATAAGGCAAATGAGAACAGACTAAAGAAACGGAACTGATTTGGTATGGAGAAAGTTAAGATGTCATCTTCTACTATCTAAAGGGCATTTAGAAAAGCCTGAAGCAGATTTTTGTCAGAAGTGCACAATGAAAGGACAAAACCAAGCAGTCGCAAGTTGCAACTTGTTCAAAATCCTACACAGACTTTAGGAAAAAAAATTCTTCCCCACAAGACCAATTAAGCACTAAAGCAGGTGTTATGGAGAGGCCAGGGACTTCCCTTCCTTGAGGATTTTCCAAACTGGGCAAAAATGCATGAAACCTGATCTAACATGGAAGACAGCCCCCTGCTTTGAGAAAGAGATTAAACAAAACGACCTCCAGAAATCCCATCCAAGCCATTTTTTTTTCCAAAATTCTGAGACACAAATTACTCTAAAAAACTGTGAAAGTTATTAAATATAATTTAAACCAGTTGTATCTTAATTGCACCAATAAGAACAAGAACATACAGACTGGCTACATAGCCTTTCTTGCCTTTACAGCACTGTTCTACCAAGCAGTTTCTTCTGTGCTGTAGAAAAGAGATGAGCATGTAAAATTTAATTTACAATGATCTACTAATGAGACCAGAAATGGACGTGATGCTGGAATAATTATGGTTCCAGAGTTGGTTTGTTTCCACATAGTGATCTCAGGTGATCTGCTTCCACAAATTCACACATCTCAGAAGCTCAAGATCTGTGCTCTGAGCAGTGGATGCTCTTTCGAAAACTAAGGAATTTTCCATGCAGGAATTCTCTTAATATGTCTTCACATAGAGGATTTCAATCATCCATAGCTAGAGGATGAAGAGCTATGCTCTTTCCTTGTCTGTGGGCAAACTTCATATGCAACTGGAAGGACAGAACATAGTCTTTAAGCTGATTACCTAACCATATTTTTTAGCAGAGACTGTGGCACATCATCTCTTATTTTTTGATTTCTGACATGCATAATTTGCTGTTCACATTTCATTCTCCTCTCACGCCACTGACAGCATCACTTGAACTGACGCCAAGTGAAAGGACATGATAGTTTATATAACTAGTCAGTCTATTAGGTTTTCCCCTTATCCCTCCATTTGCAGAATCAATGTTTGGGACACATAACATGTTCAAGTCCTCTTTAGGCTACAGAAATAAAATATTAAGCCACAGTAAGATCTTGCAGCTGTCAGCATTTGTACTCACAGATGTAATTAGAGATAAAAAAAAAAACCTATTAAATATCTTCATCCCCAAAATCAAACCTACTGTTTTGAACAATCTTCAACAATCAAACTGAGTTGCCTTTGCACATGGCCTATACCTTGCAAGCCTTTTTCAAGGAAGATCCAGCTGTGTATTACTACAGTGCATTTTTCATAATGATCCTACAACGTAGTATGGCTGGAAGACTGTATTATTCCTGATTTTCTTCCAAAAATTACTCCATTTGAGCTCTCCAGCTATGCTAAAATAAGGAGACTCCAGTTCCAAACTCACAAAGATCTCCAGTGAGACACTACCTTCATATCTAAACACAACAGGCAAAATTTTGCTCTATCCCCACTCCTTTTTAATTTGTTGTTACTGGAGTTATTCTCTTTCATTGTTGCCAAGCCATGACAGCACCTTGGTTTCTGACGCATTCTGCCTCTCCCCAGTGTGACTGACACTTGTCCTGCACTCCGGAACAAAACATTCTAACTTGATCTTTCAGTCACCCAGTAAAAACAGGATGACATTTAAGATGGGAGGGGAGCTGAATATAACAACAAATCCAAGTATGGAGTTAACAAGAAGTCCCCAAGGAAGTAATCTGAATGAAAGCAAAACAAGAAGCAGGAACCTTCACTGTTACAGATATTAATTTGAGAATTAATATCATATTCATTCTCCACACCAAAACCAAAGGAGGCTTCAGAGTTTTGGTCATGTGTGGTAATGGCAAATGGGATTTTTATTTTTAATATTTCTAACTCAAAAAGAAGTTTGGCTCTCATACTTTAAAAAAAAACCTGCAAATGGTAGACAAACATTCAAAGAAGTCTTCAGACCCTGAGAGTTCTTTGTTAATCCCCAGGGAGGCCAAACTCTAGTTTCTGGGAAGAGAAAGACAGATGCTGAGTTTGGTCATGATCTGTCTTGCACTGGCCCAATGGAAAGTGTAGCATGAACATAAAAGGAGGCTACTTACAGCCCCCCTGTTAACAGGGCATGTCCAAAAAAGCAATAGAGGTTCTTTGTGATCAAGGGGACCTTTGCAGTTCCCAATCATCTCTCAAAAGGAAAACTGAAATGGTTCCATGTGCCCCTTCTTGTACCTGGGGAGCATAATTTCCAAGCTTGGGAACGAACACTGTAAACCTAATGGACAAAACATATTCTAGCCATGCAGAAAAGACTTGTACATTTTACGTGTTATATACGGAGTTGCATGCCAATTCAACAAGATAGAGTTCACTTTCAGTACTTGCCTATTTACTGCTCTCAATGTACAAGCCTAGCCTGAGAACTACATTGCTATTAGAGGATTTATTGTGTGTAGCGAGGGAAAAGCAACCACACATTCAGTTTTAGTCATACGCAGTGCTCCCGTCTGGGAACAAAGCATTCTGGCATGCTACCATGTATGTCATGTTTTAAAAGGGGTTCTCTGACAATTGGTAATGTAGCCTGCCTCTATACGAAGTAGTACATGCCTGCAGATGCTGCTCACCCAACATGCACTGAACTAAGAAACTATCATTTAAATCTCACTGCTTGAGCAGAATTTGGCATGAGGATCTTCTCATCTGCCTCAGATAAAGAGCTTTACATGTTTTGTAATGTTTTTAATAGACACTGCTGGACAGAAAACAGAAAACAGCTGGCCAGTCAATTACACTTTTAATTAATGTTTCCTTTGATAAGCTGATACAGATTTAAGAATCCACTAGTTGTGATGAAAGGAACTTGTTAATTTTTCAACAAATTATTTCATGCTTTCCTGTGAGATGTACAAAGACGCTTAAAGACAGTGACATTTCTAATATAATAAATATGAAGAGTGTTAATAATTATGCCCTCTATATACAAAACTTTATTTTCACTGCCATATTCCTGTAATTAAGAGTGGCACATTTTAACCGTACATGGATACTTACCTTGATGTCGCGTTCTATGAAAAATTAATACAAGTGAAAAAGCAGGAAAGTTATCTTTCCCATGGCTTAATTTAGTATGTAACATACAGATGCAGTTGTTTGGGGTTTTTTTAATAAGATAAAAATTGACGAAGAAAAAATAAAAAGTATCTTAATTCTACTGGCACCTGATATTTCCTCTAACTTATTAGATGTTTTAAGTCAAGACTTAAGGAAACTAAAGAATCAAAATTCTATTATTACCAATAAGGAAAATGTTTACAATGTTAAAGGGAATAGAAGGATGAAGCTGCTAAGTGAAACTGTTTTGTTTTTGTCAGATAAAGGATTTTCCCACGCAAGACACATTGCCTTATTTTATTTAGTTCCGGTATTTTAAAATACACAAAGTTGCAGGCATAACATACTGAAATCTGTCTATAAAGAATGTTCCTTAACAGAACCACAAGAATTCCCTTCATCCAGCTTAGTATAAAAGGTACAAGGTCCTAGTCTACATTCTGCTCATAGTAAGTGATGACACAGAAGCATCTGAAGAGACATCCTTACTAATACGCATCCATTTCTTAACATGATTTGTATCTGAAATACCATATGTGTATGGACTGCAATAAAGGGACTTCAGTTCCGTGCTAAGTCCTATCTCAACAACCAACCTGAAAACATACAGCTGTCAACATGACCACGCTTCAATATAAATTTTCATTTTTAAAAAAAGGATTTATGTTAAAAGAATTATTTTTTTTCTCTTCGTTTATCACATCACAGATCCTGTTTAGAGAATGGCACTCACACACCAAGAGTACAGCCTGACCATCAACTCAAACTGACATAGATCAACACAGCCACCAAACACAACAGCCCTGCCATTCCCAACATCTTCATTCTTATCTCTTTCCTTTTGCCCTGGCATAAACACTTGGACAACCATATAGTGAACTGAGACAGGAATCCTAACCAGTCAAAAATTTCCCCAGAAAGAACAAATGACCATAGTGGTTCTTCACCTGTCCCAGTTCACCATGTTCACCTGTTGCAGTTCACCATGAAGCCATAAAATCTTTTGTACTGAACGTATGAAACTGGCCATAGTTTAGCACAAACGATTGCCTAACCCACCAATACCACTGAAAACTTACTGATGAAATTCCAATCCGAGGTTTCTTTCCAGAGTTTGTTAAAAATCAGACATACTACTTTTTAACTAATAACATTTGATAATATGGTAATTATATATCACAGGCTGATAAAACTGCCGTGCAAATTTCAATTCACTTTTGTAACATCAACAATTGTTTGTTGGTTTGGCTGAAGCCGCAGCCTTTCCTTTAAATCCTTTTAGAGATGGCTAACATAATACCAGGAATCAAATGTAACTCCTCTGTCATCAGCACCACTTTATTTGTCTAGTAGACTCCTAAAAGAGATGTACACACCTTGCCTGGGTAGCCATGGGTTCCTTCTCTTACAATTCTTGCTTTTCCCTCAGTCCTTCGTCATTTTGTGGCATGACACCACTGGAAATAACTCTCACACACACACATTATCTTTAAATCTACAATATCAGCAGGTTAGAACAATTCTAGAAGTATAATATGCAGTGATATTAGAAATATGATTAGGCCTTTCACATCAGAGCTGAGGTGGTTTGTCTCATCACAGCCCTTAACTACACTTTTTATAGCACTTTTGCATTGAAGATGAGCCGTCTTATTTCGAAGGCCCTACACTTACACCAAGTTACAGAGCTCTTTTCTGCGTGTCTTCCATATTACCACCAAAGTCATCACTCCAAACCCAGTACCTGTCTAATGGACTGTATGAAATGCAGAGCTCAGATAGTGTAGATCCAGCTCCCTGTTATTTGCATACTCAGGGAGAGCATGCTTGGACCAAGTAAGAGAGACGTATTTATTCTATCTAATCAAGAAACCTGCACAAGACAGCATAAAACCAGGGATTTTAACCAAAAACTGTCCCCACTCCTCAGGATTACAATTTTTTTTATTTCATAGAGTTGACAATTTCCACTCTGCCAGGGCTCACAAAATTACATTATGATTTTGAGTAATAAACAGCAAACAGATTCCAAAACATGCATTCCAAAAAATAACTTACTGCAAGTTCATCATAACTGCATTTGAATACGATAGTTGTGAAAGCATTTTTTTAGTAAGGCTTTAGCATTCAGATTCTTATGCCAGATTGACTCTGTGGTCTGAATCTGACTTTGTCTGAAACCTGGGACACATTTAATTTCTCATATCCCGATTAGATAACTAAAGGTTTCCTACTATGTTCTCCATTTTAAGTCCTTTTCATCTTAGCTTCAAGAATGTATTTTACATCTTGATGCCGCTGCACACGTTAAGTCAGAGAGCACTATACATTCCCCAGCAGCTGAGAAGGACCCCTTCTTGCAGCCTTCACTCTGTGAACTTGTGTAAGAAATCTAGCAGAAAAGAGCAGCATCCTTGGCTTGTTTTGGCCACACAGCTCCCTAACCTATGTTCAGACTCTAGGGCTGGCCTAAACAGACAGGGATTAAGTGGTCTGTAGCATCTTCTAGGTTGATTGATAATTTTCTTTAGCCCAGTGTAAATCTAAAATTTCTCCACTGTCCTGATAATGCTGCTGCACACCCTGTATAAGCTCTGATGGAGACATTAAACTTTATCAAAAAGTGCATTAAAAAGTTTGTTCAGGAAAACAGTGTTCCTTCAAATTCTGTTTAAAAAAAAGTGAGGTCCAGTCATCAGTTTACAGTTTTCCCATTTGTTTCCTTTTTTTTTTTAAGCTGTCTGTAAGCCAAAGAATATTGGCTGTGCTATTTTTCTTTTTATAGCTAGGAACCCTTCATGAAACAAAGACTTTCTCTATGGGCAAGGAGTTTACAAAACCCTGTACAGCTCATCCATATAGAGTTAACTGCTACATTACACGTGTATACTTTCACCTAAATTAACTCAAACCACAAATCTTTTAATTAAATTTCAGAGACAAATGAACTATTTTGTTGTCAAGGTCATGAGGAATAAAAAGTACACTGTATTCGCAATATATACAGAATGCTTTATGGTAAAGATGCAAAATCCACGTCTTACCCTTTCAGATAATTAAAACAGTTTAACAAATCAATTAATACTGTAAGTAAGGATTTTTGACAGCTAAACAACCATTCCCCATAAATTAAAGTCTTCTTTTTTCAGCCTTACCCTCTACCTACTTCTCTTCATCTCAGAAGCATCACGAATTTTGTTTTTTGTATAGCAAATGCAATACTGCCCTGTGAATGGATTTGATGGGTTGAGTGTTCAGTGGATGAGGAATTGGTTGGATGGTCGCATGCAGAGAGTAGTGGGCAATGGCTCAAAGTCCAGATGGAGATCGGTGACAAGTGGTGTCCCTCAGGGGTTGATACTGGCATCAGCACTGTTTACTGTCTTCAGTAATGACACAGACAGTGCAATTGAGTGCACCCTCAAAAAATTTGCAGACACCACCAATCCTAGTGGTGTGGTTGACACACCTGAGGGAAGGCATGCCATCCAGAGGAACACCTAGATAAGCTCAAGAAGTGGGCCATGTGAACACCATAATGTTCTAACAAGGCCAAGTGCAAGGTTCTGTACCCAGGTTGGGGCAACCCCCTGCATCAATACAGGCTGGGGGTGAAGGTACTGAGAGCATCCCTGCCAAGAACTTGGGGGGTACTGCTGGATGAAAAGTTGGACATGAGCTGGCAATGTGCACTCACAGACCAGAAAGTGAACCGTATCTTGGGCTGCATCACCAGAAGCATGGCCAGCAGGCAGAGGAAGGTAATTCTGCCCCTCTACTCTGCCCTCGTGATGCCCCATCTGGAGTACTGCGTCCAGTTCTGGAGCCCTCAGCAGAAGGAAGACATGGACATGTTGGAACAGGTCCAGAGGAGGGTGATAAAAATGATCAGAGGGCTGGAGCACCTCTCCTGTGAAGAAATGCTGGGAGAGTTGGGCTTGTTCAGCCAGGAGAACAGAAGGCTCCAGGGAGACTTTATTAAGGCCTTTCAATACTTAAAGG
>VXBH01002976.1:145290-155308 GCA_013400035.1 Rynchops niger | reverse complement strand
TTTCCTTTTTTTTTTTAAGCTGTCTGTAAGCCAAAGAATATTGGCTGTGCTATTTTTCTTTTTATAGCTAGGAACCCTTCATGAAACAAAGACTTTCTCTATGGGCAAGGAGTTTACAAAACCCTGTACAGCTCATCCATATAGAGTTAACTGCTACATTACACGTGTATACTTTCACCTAAATTAACTCAAACCACAAATCTTTTAATTAAATTTCAGAGACAAATGAACTATTTTGTTGTCAAGGTCATGAGGAATAAAAAGTACACTGTATTCGCAATATATACAGAATGCTTTATGGTAAAGATGCAAAATCCACGTCTTACCCTTTCAGATAATTAAAACAGTTTAACAAATCAATTAATACTGTAAGTAAGGATTTTTGACAGCTAAACAACCATTCCCCATAAATTAAAGTCTTCTTTTTTCAGCCTTACCCTCTACCTACTTCTCTTCATCTCAGAAGCATCACGAATTTTGTTTTTTGTATAGCAAATGCAATACTGCCCTGTGAATGGATTTGATGGGTTGAGTGTTCAGTGGATGAGGAATTGGTTGGATGGTCGCATGCAGAGAGTAGTGGGCAATGGCTCAAAGTCCAGATGGAGATCGGTGACAAGTGGTGTCCCTCAGGGGTTGATACTGGCATCAGCACTGTTTACTGTCTTCAGTAATGACACAGACAGTGCAATTGAGTGCACCCTCAAAAAATTTGCAGACACCACCAATCCTAGTGGTGTGGTTGACACACCTGAGGGAAGGCATGCCATCCAGAGGAACACCTAGATAAGCTCAAGAAGTGGGCCATGTGAACACCATAATGTTCTAACAAGGCCAAGTGCAAGGTTCTGTACCCAGGTTGGGGCAACCCCCTGCATCAATACAGGCTGGGGGTGAAGGTACTGAGAGCATCCCTGCCAAGAACTTGGGGGGTACTGCTGGATGAAAAGTTGGACATGAGCTGGCAATGTGCACTCACAGACCAGAAAGTGAACCGTATCTTGGGCTGCATCACCAGAAGCATGGCCAGCAGGCAGAGGAAGGTAATTCTGCCCCTCTACTCTGCCCTCGTGATGCCCCATCTGGAGTACTGCGTCCAGTTCTGGAGCCCTCAGCAGAAGGAAGACATGGACATGTTGGAACAGGTCCAGAGGAGGGTGATAAAAATGATCAGAGGGCTGGAGCACCTCTCCTGTGAAGAAATGCTGGGAGAGTTGGGCTTGTTCAGCCAGGAGAACAGAAGGCTCCAGGGAGACTTTATTAAGGCCTTTCAATACTTAAAGGGGGCTTATAAGAAAGCTGATGACAGACTTTTTTGTAACAATAAGACAAGCAGTAATGGTTTTAAAATGAAAAAAGGCAGACTCAGACTAGATATAAGGAAGACTTTTTACTTTTGTTTTTTACAATGAGAGTTCTGAAACATTGGAACAGGTTGCCCAGAGAGGAGGTAGATGCCCCATCCCTGGAAACATTCAAGGTCAGGTTGGACGGGGCTCTAAGCAACCTGATCTAGTTGATGATGTCCCCGCTTATTACTAGGCATTGGACTAGCTGACTTTTAAATGTCCTTTCTAACCTAACCTATTCTGTGATTTTATGAATACCATCTTGCTCTTCACAACGTTGTTATGGTTCTTCCTCAAGACCTAACAAGGGGCATTTAGTTAAAAGGGAAATGCATCACCCAAAAGCAGTACAAGACATGCAGTGAGATGATGTGAAGTACAAAAAAAAAACCTAACAGTGAAGCTGTCCAGGAAAGTTATCCTTCCTTCTCCAAATCTTGCACTTTACCAGTATATGTGAAAGATGAAGAAAGGTAGAAGGATCTGACTTTTATCCTCCATAGGATGATACCTGGGGAGTTGCTGCTTCTCCCTCTATCTTAGTGTCCCTGTCAGCCATGACTTTGCATAGGGGTATGTAGATGAAAAGAACAGTGCCAAGCAGTCTGTTGCAAGGAGTGCCTGAAATCATGCTGGAGATGGGGACAAGGGCACCCTATATACAGGAATCAAAGGGGCAGAGACATGAAGAGGTGACAAAGACTCAAGAAAGCAGGCAGTACAGTTGCAAAAGAACAAGCAGAATGGAAGGAGGGACAAACAGTTATCTTCCACTTGACAAGAAGCAAGAGAGACAGGTACAACATAAAGGAGAAAGAGGAACAGATAAAAGTAAATTTCCTAGAAATTGTTTGTAAGTACATCCATCTGCCTCTGCAGAAAGATTCTTTCCCATAAATGAAAAGCAAATATACATACACGAAGCATTTTTACGTTAAAAATACTGCCTTACTAAGCCTTGTACTGGAAGAGTTAATTACTGTAGCAATGATTTCAAATTCCTTGTTAGGAACTCAGAAAATATCCATGTAAATTTAGAAGCAAACTTAAGTAAAATTTTCTAACAATCATTTTTACTATTCCAAATTCTCGGAGGAAGAGTCCATGCATACACCCTGCACAACTCTAACTTACTGAAAGCCTCTTACCTGTACCACACATGAAAAAGAACATCTGTTAAAAGAGACAAATGTTGTAAGCCAGTCAAGCACAAAATTAAACTGTTAAAGATAGCCTGAAAGATAAAGCTTGTTCCCTTTCTCAGTTCAGTAGCTTGATGGCACATAAAACCCCATTTCAGTTTCATTTTCTTCAAAATTAAGAAAATTAATACATTCTGATTTTGTGAAAAATAAATATATTCATGGCCTTTCTCTCTTCCCTAACTCTGGATGGGTTGGGAACAACATTACAAGAGAATTATTCCTCTCCTCACTCTAGTGCCACAGCTATCTGCATGTCAAACATGCAGATAGTTTCAGTCTTTCTTCCTTCCATACTTGTCTCGCATCACTACATTGTTTTCATTAAAATTGCTGAATTTCTAACTAGTAGCACTAACAATGAGGGCAGGGAAAGTGTGAAGAAGTGATGTCTGAGAAATTAGCACGTCCAAGGTGTCTATGATGCCACTGTTTCACAGGCAAAGATTTATGTTCCAAGTCAACTTCAAAGAAGAATAAATTACAGAAAAGAAGCCATTATTTAAAAATATATTTTAGGACTTAAAAAATATATATATATATATACCAGCAAACATTTGTAGGCTAAATGTAAAAATTTGCACGCTAGCTTTAAGAGCTTAACAATAGTTCTCCATTTGAATACAGGCACTCTAGCTGCAGGTTACTGCAACATTTTCACGGATACTTGAAACAAAGCAAAACATGCAACTGATGTTCCGGTTGCAAGAGCAATCTGGCATCAGAAATACATATGATCACAGAATCTTTAGAGTTGGAAGGGACCTCTAGAGATCATCTAGTCCAACTCCCCTGCTAAAGCAGGATTGCCTAGAGCACATCACTAAGGAATGCATCCAGGTGGGTCTTGAAAATCTCCAGAGAAGGGGACTCCACAACCTCCCTGGGCAGCCTGTTCCAGTGCTCTGTCACCCTCACCGTAAAGAAGTTTTTCTGTGTATTTGAACGGTACTTCCTGTGTTCGAACTTGTGCCCATTGCCCTTCATCCTGTCACAGGGAACCATTGATGCTTCATCGTATGTTGGGTCCCCCACAATAGATAAAACTGTACACCTGCATTTACCCTTGGCAAAAATTCAGTTAGATTACCTCTCAATGAAAACAGACAAGTTACCCTCACATTTAAAACACAGAGGACGCACGCTGGAAGTTACCATGGACGAGTCAACATGCAGGACAGCCTAGAGTACGAAGTTACAACGGCAAAGTACTGATGTAATTGCATCCTTCAAAAAGGATTTTACTTTCATTCAAAACTCACTTTCAGTCCAAACAGAGCTGCCAGTTGTGTTTGGGGTTTGGCTTACCTCTTGTTCTGGTCACCTCAAACCACAGGAACAAGTCAGTGGTTTACCATAAAGACATGAGCACTCCCTAGTATCTGTACAGTTAGTTACTGGGACATTGAACACTTTGGCCAAGTCATTTTTATCTGTACTAATACAGGTGAGAAAACTTTCAGTTTTAAGCATGTGTGCATGTCACCTGGTACAGTATGCAATTGCTATACTGACAACAATTCTACAACCCTCCAATTTACACAAGCCTGTCACACATAACCACCTGCTCTATCATGAAAATCTCCAATATGTATAACATCTGAACTAGCTTATCAGCAAAGCAAACATCCATTAGTAAATGTTCGCTTCTTCGAATGACAATTGTATTATCTGAAAACTGGCAATTAAATTAATATTACAAATCAATCAGAATAACAATGCCATCTGGGTAATCTGATTTTTTTTCTTTTTTATCAGAGCAATAACCTCTATCTCAAAAAAAAAAATCAAATGTAAATAAGAATTCCTCCTTCAAATTAGGATTATGGAATTTGGGAATTTATTACCATTCTCTATCAAGTCACCTAACGCACCACAATTATCTTCCTCACAGATATCTAGGGAAAATTAGTTATTACTAATCAGTTGCTTTCATCCCTTCTGTCCCTAGGACCAGCCTTTCTGTCCCTAGGACCAGCAGCGCTCCAGCATGGTGGTGCCACCTCCTGGAGGACAGAGGTGTAGAGCTCCAGGATCCCATCTGGGTTTGTAATTGTGAGCTTCAGCATCCTTCCCTGGCTAAGAAACTTCGACAGCTGCTATGAAAAGTCAACAGTATATAAATATATACCAAGAGAAATAATCAAGTAACATCATAACAACCAGAGAGGACAACAAAAAGTAGAATTACTCACACATAAGCTCCTGCATTTTCTGATCTATCCTAAAATAATTATTCAATTATATGCCAAAACATGAAAGCAAGTGCTTTAAAGTTTTAATTTTCCTGCTTCTTTCAATAAGGTGGGTTTTTTCTAATTGAAAAGTTTTTTGATAGTAAGAAATTGCACAAATATCATGATCAACTTAATTATTCTTCATTTAATAATTTCTGTGTCAAATACTGGGGGAAAAAAAAGCCAAACCCATGAATATTACTAAGCAGTGAAAAAAATGCCACAAATATAGCTCCTGAACACAGCATGCTTTCCATGCTACTTGCAATCACAGGAAAAATAATGTACCTTTGAACCAGGTACAAACTGTTGGGGGAAACTTCTCAGGGCACACATCTTCGCTTTTGCCTGGAGGAATTCACAAAAACACATGGGCTGGTCAAGGCCTGCAAAGGCCAGCTGCTACTGTAACAAGCAATGCTAACATTTTTAATCTAATATATCACCCAGGTTAAGAGAGTCCTCTGTACTGCATTTGGACACAGTGCTTTACAACTGCCTTCCCATGTTTTTCTAATGACAACTCTACACGCATAACGGAACAGTAATTTTATCTCAAGGATGCCATATGCCTGTGTTGTGTCCCAAACTGAGAAGGACAGTAAAGCAGGCAACGGTGAAGAAGTAGACTTTACACATAAGCAATCTGTCAAAAGAGATTTAATCCCCACACTACCCTCACCTGCAATGCCATAGAAGACAATAATGAACGGCAGTATTGAAAACAGAATGTTTCATGACTGCAACAAGATTAAATAGAAAAAAGCCTGCCCAACAATTCTTTCAGGTTATTACATGATTTGATAATACTGTTGTGGGTTTTTTTTCCCCTGTCTATTCAAAACAAGTGAGCTATGACATATCCAATAATCTCAAGCAGCTCTCCATACAGCTGAGTTGCCCAAGCCATGAATTGTATTATTAGCAGTGCAAAAAGCCTCTTTAGTCAGTAAATATCTGTTCAGTGATGCATTTGGTGTTTGTATTTACAGAAAATAGTTCACATGCTGGTTTTGTATTTAACTTCCATTTTTCCTGCTGCATATTCAACTGCTTGTAGCTTCCATTTATACAAAACATTCTCAAGATGTTTTTCACAGCTTGCCTTTCACTTAAAAGTCCATGGGAATATTACAAGCTATACAAACCACAAAACCCCTATTTTTTTATGTTTACCAACCCTTTAGATACTTTTCGCTCCTCTGTTCAGTGATTCCATTTGCAATACTCTTTACTCTCACTGTAACCATCTGGTGTCTTGTTTTTGCCACTACAAGCCTTCCTATCCTTGCTCACCTACAAACCTTATGAGTTGAGCTACATAAATACATGCACGTAACTGCTCCCCCTTTTAAAAACTCAACATTAACTATATGAAAGCACCCTCTGAACTCAGCAACCATCAGCCACACATAAAGATCCATGAAATTAAAAGCATTTTATATTCATTTACAATAATTGACTGGGTTCGTTACAGATGAGTTTCTACTCCTTGACTGATAACGTAAATCTGCAACTCTGTCCTTAAGATCAATTAGCAATGAATAGCACTATTGACCAGTGCATGTAATAAATTGGCTATAGCTCACTACTATACACTTCACAAGTTCACTTAAAAAACCAGCTGTAATTCCCATTTCAGTGAACACTGCTATATTCTACCAGAGCACCATACATACTGAAGCAAAAGGGCCACAACACATCTGTTCTTGATTTCTCATGAACTACAGTTAGGGGGCAGGATGACAAGAAACAACCAACCAGCAGTCAAAATATTTTTCACAATGAGAACATCAGACATTGGAATAATCTCCCCAGAAAGTGGTTGGTTTCCCCAGCATTGGCCACTTTTAACCATTCAACTGGACAGGGTGCTGGGCCATCTTGTCTAGACCATGCTTTTGCCAAGAAAGGTTGGACCAGATGATCCTTCAGGTCCCTTCCAGACAGTATTCTATGATTCTATATGAAATATCACCATCAGCTGCATCACATCTAATGCTTTGGGCTAGTAAGAGATCTTGACAGAACTGGAACTAGAGAGTAGCACACCTGTTGAGCAATGCACATAACTGAAAGACCACACTGGATACGAAGTTAAAGACAAAACTCACTGCTAAAACAGAGGGGGTATCAGCACTGCACCGACTTAGTGTAAGCAGACATTATTTACAGAGGTCCTTACACACAAAGAAAAAAAGCCTGCATTGCATGTAATGATGGAGGATTAGCTAGTTGGCATTCGGCCTGGGAGTAATATGATCATACCAGTGAGCAGGGAGGATGATTCTAGCTCTCAATGGATTTGAGAGAGAAGGGAATTCCAGAGAGCAAGCTCCAAGCCAAAGACAATGTTGCAGTACTTAAGCGAAAACAGAAATCTGAATGCCATAAGTAGAAGGGAAAAATCTTAAACATATTACAGCCGACCAAGCAGCAGGGCTAGCTACAGCCTAAACAAAACAGCACACAACAGAGGTTGTGTCAAAACTGCCTCCCAGATTACAGGCCCAAGCTAATAGGAAGACACTATGCTCTTCAAACAGACTAAAGTGAAAAATCTGTGGGCACAGATAAGAGGTTAGTTACTGTATCATCCTGATTTTAGATGGCTGGCTGGACACCAAGCAAGACACGTGAAAAAACAGACCAAGACAGACTTGGGTGAAATTATGCTTTGGAGTTGAATGTGAAGTACTTGTGACCAGCGTGTTTTTACATGGTGTCAAAGAATGCTACAGAATAAAACATTACTACTGTTCACATAAAAGAGAGTTAATGGAAAAAAAAATATAAAAAGGAGCACCGGGGCACTCTTAAGATGCACTGGATAGAAGTACCACATTTTTCAAGCAAACCAAAAAGGGTCATATGAGAAGAGTAAGAACCACCAAAAGGGAAAGGAGCCTCAAAACTGATTTCAGGAACACCAGTGCAGACCAACTTTTAAAGCAGCCAATACGTTAAGGAGGATGGATATTGACCCTTGACCAGGAAAAGCTTGGAGTATAAAACACAGTGTTTTCCTGTAAAAACATACATATTTTTTTGAAGGCAAGAATGTTTTCTTGGTTTTCTAGAAAGAAGGAAACTAGAAGTGTTGAAAGATTTTCCTCCAGCCAGGCCTGCGCTTGAAAACAGATGTTGCTAACGGAACAGAACAGTACCCACCAGAACAGTTTGTTCTGAACCAGTTTCCATAACCTACTTTAAATTACACTTTGCTTTTCAAGGAAAGCTCTCCACCAAAGCCGACCTCTAGTTCACTGTCCTTGAATAGTACTTTCTAGTCATTAAATCTGTCCTTGAATAGTACTTTCTATTTAATTTTTATGGACAATGTGTGCCATTAAGAGCATTTCATTTACCACCCAAAACAGCAACATGCTAAAAGCAAACAAACATGAAACCACACCACACATTTCAATACATTTACTTCCAAGAGTTTTAAATTACCAAAGGGGAAAGCTAGTAACTTGTAACATGAACCTACACCACAAGTTAAAACTATTTTTCAAAGTTTACTCAGGTTGGCAAACACCACAGTTTAATCCAAATGGTTAAGCAAAAATCTTTACAAAAACATGGATGCAACTAATTTCATTGAAATTCGTGGTAAAATACCTATTGATTAAGGCTCAGATTTCCCCCCCTCACCCCAAGTATGGAATTTAACTAAACTGGCTTTGTACTAACTGAATTAAAACTCCACTGTATGAAAAAAATCAAACAGCTAAATAATCTCATTATAGTACTTTGCTTACTGCTCACTTCATTAATGTCCATGCTTTACTTAGGTACAGAGAACTTCAAAACCAGGACCAAAACTCCCACTTACACTGCACACTGCTTTCTTGGGCACAGCTCAAACTGCTGCTCTTAGTTCTTAAACAGCTCTACTGCTGCTTCCATCATTTATTAACTTACTGTAAAATTTGCTTCATTCTTCCTATTGAGAGACCCTGTTTAAAGCCACATAAAAACACGTGAAACTTCTAGTGTAAAGCTAATTTCTCCACTGATCTGCAGGATAAGCAAGACTTTCACTATCACTGTACTGCATAAAACTTAAAAATTGAAGACAGTGTATATTTTATCTGCACTTTCATTCCTGACTCAAAACTCTTTACAACTATTTTACATTAACACACTGAAATAATTTCTACCATAATGAAGTACTCCTTAGGCTTAAGTAGTAGCTCTTGGTGATTGCCAACCATATTAAAACACTAAAACCTTTCTGGTGACTTATTTGGCTCTTATTTCTGATAAAAACAAATTTAGAACAGCAGCACCCTGCCACTCAGCTGTTTTTTCCTTCTGTGATGGGTGTTCCTTTGATGTATATTTGGCTGTGAAAATGTACACAATACTAAAATAGAACCACCAGTAAATAGTGTGAATGGCATCGCTGCGCCTGGACGTAACTGTGGTGGCAACGAGAAGAGAACAGGAAGAGGGAAGCAAAGCATTCCATAATGAGGAAATACATACATTATATATGTTTTATTTTTGTAGAATAAAGGCAAAGAGACATGTACACCAGTAAATAATATTCACATTTGGTCTTTGTGTATTTAAAAAAAAAAAAAAACAGAAATTGAAGGAAAGTACACAGATACTTTCAACTCTGTCAGTATAACCGTGCATTGAACCAGATTATATCTGCTCTCATAAAGCTGCAGAGGTTTATCTGGACTAAATATTTTAATTTTTTTTAATAAGCATCAGCACAATCTTTGCGCTGGAGGAGACCTCGGGCAGATCTCCTTGGTCACTCAGCGCAAAGTTCTACTATGCAAATCCATAACCTAATCACCCAGACAAGCCCTGGTGCAATTCTTACATGACGTGGGCATGCAGTGAGCAGAAAGATTTTTCTATTCTCTGCTCCTAACCACTCCAAGCTGTACAACTCCTGGGACTATTTTTCTCTCCCATCTGTATCCTGTTTTTATAAATGCAGTGGTTTTCCACTGCATTATAAACACACATAGAGATGAGAAGCAGCTTGAAACTCAAGATCCTAGTTCCCATTGTTTTAGTCAGAAAAGTCTTCAAAAAAAATCATAGAAATGAAACCTTTCCCAGCTAACAGATGATTCTAACAAGGAGTTATTAGAGAAGAGTGGAAAAAAATGAAATTATCAGGTAACAGACAATAACTAAAACTGAATACTTTGGACCACTCAATATGCATTAAAATAGAATTACTGTCTGTATAAAAGCA
>VXBH01002976.1:129387-144526 GCA_013400035.1 Rynchops niger | reverse complement strand
GAGAGCAGCAACTTGGAACCACTTAAATTAATATTAAATACTTCGGGGCCCTCTAGTGGTTAAATCTTTGGTATGAGAAAATCCATGAAGAATTGGTTTTGAAATAAGGCTACTGAAGTGTACTGAAGTAATGCTCCTATGCAATTAAGGACATTTAGGCTGGAGTGCTGCCTAATAAATTACCAGAAATGGGGAAAAAAACTAAAAATAAATATCTGATATTTTTTATTCTTAATAGAAATTAGAAGTTACTTACTAACATTCTCAACAGTGCACAACCGAGAAAAAAATAAAAATAAAAATACAATTGCTCTCTCAAACCTGCATCAAAATTATCATAACACACATACTTGTTTCTGAAAAATGCACTTGCTCTGTTGGTTTACAGCATCATTTTACCTTACTCTGGCTTCCGCAAAACTGTCAGTGCACAATACCAGCAATACAAAAAAAAAACCAAAAAAACCCAAAGCAAAACAAAAGAAACAAACAAAACCAAGAACTGTTCACCTTCATCACAGTATATTTAGAAATATTTTGGGCATACTCCTATAGAATTGATTTACAAAAGAGAAAGCCTCAAACTGAAAGAGGGTAGATTTAGATTGGCTATCAGGAAGAAATTCTTTACTGTGAGGGTGGTGAGGCACTGGAACAGGTTGCCCAGGGAAGCTGTGGATGCCCCATCCCTGGCGGGGTTCAAGGCCAGGCTGGATGGGGCTTTGAGCAGCCTGGTCTAGTGAGAGCTGTCCCTGCCCAGAGCAGGGGGTTGGAACTAGATGATCTTTAAGGTCCCTTCGAACCCAAACCATTCTGTGATTAACATGGCAAAAATGTACATCTGTTGGCAACCAGAAAAAGTTGTACTTCCCAATCTGGTATTTTATCTGCTCAAATCTTAACGAGCCATTTTACTGCAAGGAAATACATTGATATTACTTGCTTAGTACATCTAGTTAAGAGTTGATCTTTTCAAATCCTTATGCCTTTGCAGTCCATACACAAGCTGAGGGAACAGAAGTCTGGTAGGACAAGAGCACACTTCCCTACAAGCATGCATCACAACACCACTGAACAATGAATACACCACTTTCACAAGACACATTTTCTTAAGACCCCTAACACCAAATCAGACGTTTTCAGTCACTCCTCTCAGTCTTGCCTCTCATATACATATGCCCTTGAGAGCTTGATAGCTAAGTACAGCAACATCTGTGCAAGTTCCTATAATGTGCCACAAAATCAACTTTTCCTGATGAGATGCCTGCCAGCCCACCACTTCATGTCAACTTTTTCTTGTTTTAATTTTTTAAATTTATTTAATAAAAGGGGATGAAGAAGGATTACACTGGCAGGTGGGGAAAGGAATGCCCAAGGAGCAGACTGCTTAAGCAGCTCAGCTGTCTGGAGCGTTAGAGGAAGCTAAAAGATGATGACTTGGGCAGAGTTTAAGTGAGGCAGTCAAGGTACAGGGCTGACTGTCTGTCAGGTGGCTACCATCCACACGACTGTGATGCTCTTGTCTGCCTTTACAATATGGGAGGGTGTGTGGGGATACAATATAGGGGGTATGGGGAAGACATTTGTATCTTCCCCCCCATACAAATTTTGCTGATTGTAATACATTCATTTTCTTTTGGCTTTCTTTAGCTCCAGTTTTGTTAACACATAAAAGAAAAATATTACCCTTTCTGACTAGTTCATTCAGCACGGAATTGCTGAGCTCTAAGCTAGTTCTCTACAGCACAGAGCTGCATGGTTTAAAAAAAAAGTGAAAAACTGATACTTTCTCACAAAAATTGCATCTGCAAGATTTTGCAGCTTCACCACATATGTGCAGAGGATTGCTTTATCCTTCACCTATCATCCTACAAATTACATCCTATTCTGTCTTTATTCCACACTAAAACTTACATAGAAAACATGCAATAAGTTTACTCTTGAAATACAGAGAACTCAAAACATACACAGATGATCAGACACTATACTTCCAAGTCTGTATCCAAGTTCAAGACAGTGTAACAGGACCAACAGCATGAAATACCAGTTGTAAAGGTTTTCTATACCTATCTACATTAATAGAAAAAAAGTTTAATGCTTTTAGAGAACTTAAGACTATAACAAACAAGAAAAACAGCCACATAACACTACTTTCAGATCCCAAAGATAAGTGCATGAGCTCTGAAATAAATCCAATAGATCACATGGGAGCAAGACCATCTAAATGTAAACAACAAATGTTTAGGCACAAATCTTTCACAGGCCTGAGACGGAAGCCATGAATTTCAGTCTAAACACAATTTAAGAATGAGGTCCCAGAACTTAGTGGGATTTGGGGAGTTTTCAATCCAGCAGCAAACTACAGCCATTCTGAAATGGGTCTTTACAGAACTACACATCCATGCTTGCTTCTGGATCTAAATTCTATCAATAGCTATGCTGTAATTAAAAAAACCAACCAAACAAACAAAAAACAAAATACCACCAAACCAAAAAACAACACAATCAACAAAATCTCCATAGAACATACCTCATGGAGGTTATACTGTTGATGAGCTTTTCAGATTGATCTGACAAGCTAGATGGAAGTATTATTTCAACTGGCTGCAGGCGCAAAACCCGACTCTCTAATTCTAAGCGAGATGCGCAGTCTCGAAAACTGTCAAAAATTACTTCTCCAGTAGTTGGTTGGATTGCCTGTTAATTAAAAAAAAAAAAAAAAAAGCATTGAATATTTAAATTTAACGGGAGTGCTTTAGTGACTCACATTGTTAAGAAGAAAGAAAATTTATGGTGTATAGCAAAAAATTATATAGCACCCATAGGCTTAGTCAAAGTGGCAGATCAAGAAATACAATTGTGTTTTTCAAATCTAAGATATGGTAATAACTTCAAAAGACTACCACAATTTTATCTTCATAAATGATAACAGTATCTTAAAAATATAAGTATGCTCTTGTTATCATCTGTCCATTACTGTTCAACTCTTATTACTAGGGCAATCTATAGAATCGGAAGTCTATGAAAGGTATATGCAATTCAGCCTGGAAAGTAACTATCAACCTAGCACGTGCTTTTGTTGTTCTCTCCCAGCTGCAGTGTGACACTCAAATACAAAGACAATCAGGATGCTTTTAAATTAATGAATTACCAGCAGACTGGGCTTCAGTTATCACTGTGTTTTGCCAGTTAAACAATCCTGGTTTTAATCTTCACCATAAAAGAGAATACAAATCTGAAGTGTAAAGCGTAAGTCTTTTCCTCTAAAGAATAGTAGTTTGTAGAGGAAAAAAGTACTCACAAGCTTTAAAATATTGACCCTAAAAATGTTTAAACTTCAAAATTACAAAAGCACCTGAACTAACGATTTCCCTGTATTTGCTTAAAACACAGCTAAGTTTTCAAGTGATATGGCAGTATGAGGAATATTCAACTATCAAGTCCAGATCTTTTTTGTAGTTTTCAATATAAAGCCATCACAGTTCATACACAGATGATATCTTACCTAAACCGCAACTTGTTTAAAAAAAAAAAAAAACAAACCACACAACACAAAAAAGACAGAACAATCATGAATTTAAGGAGATATACAGCCACCTCTCAAAAAAACCCAACAAAACAACACCGCAAAAAACCACACATGAACCCGAAAATACTGATTCCCCTGTGAAACTAACTTACCATAATGCCTATAACAATGTCACCTTTCTTCCTGTCTTTTAGGTTTTCTCCATTTTCACAGATACAGAGAAGGTAGTTGTCAGGGACATCTGTTGTTACCTCTTCAACATCTACAGAATCATCTAGCTTCAGCAAAGGGTTCACATGTAACAAATGTTAAAAAAAAAAACCAAACTGTACACAGATTTTGGTGGATTATTCGTAAGTCCTTTTAGACCTAAGAAGTCCTCAACTTGATTTTGTGTTGGGCCTTCTTGACTAAAGGTTTATTTGACTTTTATTAGTTTGACACCTACTATGACTTGAGTGAACTTCAGATGGCTGTGAGCATGAGGACCGAAGTCAGCGGCTGTCTTCACAAGACAGGCAGTTACACAATGCACAGATTTCAACAGCTCATGCAAAGGCTATTTTTGACTGTGGCTGTGGGTCTCCCCATGCAAGCAAGAGCAGCTATGCCAAAAATTAAACCTGGAGCTGATTCTGCACATGGGCTACTGCACTTGCCATTTTGAGTTCANGCTGATTTACTGCTTATGTGCAACCTCACAGGTATTAATCTAATAATCTTTTTAGCTCTTGCTGTAGAGTAAATAGGTTGAGAAATTAAAGTAAAAGACATGAGGTAGATAAGGCAGGAGATAGGAAAACAAAAACCAGAAGGAAAGAAATTAAGAAAATTACTTCACTGGTTAAAAGCTGTTTCTATCTCATTTTTGCATTGTTTTTGTTACAACAGACAGGAGTTAATTACCTCTCTAGATTTTTAACAGTCCGTTGATTATAATCACCTTCTTGCCATTTAAAGTGAGCTGTTGAAACCAAACAGTCAATTCTTCCTTCACACCCTCCTGAATCACTAATGCTATCCATTCTCAATCTGGTGAAACATCAAGTTGAAGACCAGACCTACAGAACACTGTAGACTTGGGAAGTCTGCTCTCTGACTTCAGAAAATAACTACAATAAACACAAGCTCTGCTGTTTCATAGCAAACCTAAAGCCCTGAAGAGATTAAATTCTTTATAAAGCCAGCACCATGTTTTACCACAACATAAAATTAAAGGAACTTAGTTTCCTGCTGCCACTCTTATGTCAGCCGCTAGATAATCATGTTCCATCTAGGTGATAATACTAGAAGTACGGCCTCTCATACACCAAAGATTAGAATGAAACCAAATTTATTTGAAAAGGATATCTTCTCCAATAAGCGTAGACTTCGTGTAGAGAGCGGTCAGTTTCCGGCTGAAGAGAGAGCTTTTATTTTCTCCAGCAGCCTTCAGTGCTGCAGTTTCCATTTGTTTTATTACTCCAACCTACAGGCACACAGACAAGAAATAAAGTTAGCTCTGATAATAAATGTGGGGTTTTTTATTTTATAAATGTGGTGATCTTTTAAGATATGGAAACAGCAAGTGCATCATTAAAGCTGAACAAGAAGGGCAGAGGCTATCATCAATCCTACTAATGAGACTATAAGGCACTGCTTTTTCTTACACTCTATCCACTTCTAACTGCCCTCTCAACTTCTGTCCCTGTGCTTCTTGTCCTATATTGAAGCAATGAGGGTAGAGTTCACCACTTGCCAGAGAACAGTTGTTGCAATCAATTTAAATTCAACAAGTCCTTTTCTCATCAGTAGAAAAAAAAGAGGTATCAACACAAAGCTACAGAATTACAGGCATCAACGATAGGAAGGAAATGAGAAAAAAAAATGGGCTAGGATAAGAAAAATAAGGATGCAAGGAATAATCTAAACGAGAGAGCAGATACATAAATTTCTCTTTACAAATGCAAAGGTTTGATAAAAAACTGAAATTATTGTTCTAGAAATGTTCTAGAAAACATGAAGATTCTGTAAAACAGAGGAAGCTTGCATCTACTTCATTTTCATGACATCAGAAGAGAGAAATTGAAACAAAGGAAAATTAGACATTTTAACTGCAAAAACAGGTGATAATGAGTTTTCCACTTCTCAGTTCAAATAAGACTCTAGTCCGGTTAGTGCAAGTTTTTTCCGTGCTATTCTGTACTTAACATCATTTCATAAAAGTCAGGGATAACCTTATATCCTTTTGCTACAAGTCGCCGCACATGGACAAACAGTCTGTGAGTCGGTATACTAGCAGTCATAAAGTTATGATCTTGATGACAATAAATGTTCAGTTCTTTAGCTGCAATCTGCAAAGTACAAGAAGAAGAGTCAGACGATAGTTCGAAATGCAATATGGGAGTTCATCTCTATGACAACGCTGATGCACAACTACAATTTAGACTCCAGTGTCACTAGGAAAATTACAGAAAAATCCCAGAAAGCTGGGCCCCTCCACCTTCCTGTCCCAGCATTTTGTCGCATACAGGGGCTCCAGTATCACAGGCTTCAGATGTCAGGCTACACCTTGATCTTTACCACTGTGAGGTAAACCACCTACACAGCACACACCGATTCTGCAACACAGCTCAACAAAGGGTCAAATCATTTTCACAACACTAACAATGCAGCAAGAATGAAGTTATTTTAACTGCGGTTATAAAGGTGGAAATAAGCTAAATAATCAATTAAAATATTGAAAAATCAACATCAAATAGCAGTGAAAACTAAATACTTCATAAAAAAAGAGTAGCACTTGTTAAAATATGATATTATAACGTATGATTTGTATTTGCTTTTATGCTCCTTGGCAAAAAGGTAGGTGTTCAGTAACTAGGGAAAGTGATCTTAAGCAGGAACTGCAGTCAAACACTGAATTGTACACCTGGATAGTATATTTCTATTTCTGGACTGTGAATGCAGCAACTCAGTAGACAAATTATACAATACAAATTTGATCAGGAAAATTAATTCCCAGTAACTAAGCAAGGTTTCTCACTGGTCCCAAGTGTGGAAAGAGCAGATCAAAGGTTAAATTGGTAGCAATGATTTTGGGACAGGAAAACTCATTATGAACCATTTATGAAATGTCACTTTAAAATTACACTTGTTGCAAAGTAATCTGCAGTTCCTACAGATCTGGCGCGTGTAGGTGCCGCATCTGAACACGCATCCAAGGCTATACTGGCTATATTCATCTACTTCTACACCACTTCATAGAATGGTTTGGGTTTGAAGGGACTTTAAAGATTATGGAGTTCCAAGCCCCCTGCCTTGGGCAGTGACACCTTCCACTAGACTAGGTTGCTCAAAGCCCCATCCAACCTGGCCTTGAACAGTTCCACAGATGGGGCCTCCACAACTTCTCTGGGCAACCCATTCTGGTGTCTCACCACCCTCTTAGTGAAGAATTTCTTCCTGCTACCAAATCTAAATCTAACCTCTTCCATTTTGAAGCCATTACTCCTTGTCCTTGTCACTACATGCCCTTGTAAAAAGTCCCTCTCCCGCTTTCTTGTAGGCCCCCTTCAGATATTTGAAAGCTGCTATAAGGTGTCCTCAGAGCCTTCTCTTCTCCAGGCTGAACAACCCCAACACAGCCTGTTATCATAGGAGAGGTGTTTCAGCCCTCTGATCATCTTCATGGTCCTCCTCTGGACCTGCTCCAACAGGTCCATGTCCTTCTTATGCTGGGGACTCCAGAGCTGGACACAGTACTCCAGCAGGGGGTCTCATGAGAGCACAGCAGAGGGGCAGATTCACCTCCCTCACCCTGCTGGCCACACTTCTTTTCATGCGGCCCAGGATGCAGTTGGCTTTCTGGGCTGCGAGCTCACACTGCTGGCTCACGTTGAGCTTGTCATCAACCAATACCTCCAAGTCTTTCTCCTCTTCATATGTCTTACATATCCTCTTCCACTGTCTTACAAACTGAAGTACTCCTAGTACAGTTTTGCACCATGAAAGAGAACTCAATTCTAAAAGTGTTTCAACTTTAACTCTGACACGTAATTATTCTTGGACCTCATCTGAAGTTGTCAATGTGCAGGATAGCAAGCACTACCATATGATTACAAAATATTAAACAGTATCTTGGTAAAATGTGTATGCATAATTGGTGTCCTTCAGTTTAAGCCTGCAGAGATTTTTCATCTTGATTTCAAGTATTTTAAAAAAACACAAGAAATTTATGGCCCCGAAAATCCTTCGTTCTGGAAGTGCCATAGACCTAGTATAACACTAACTAATGCAAGCACCTTTCCATAACCGTGGCAAAAACTACCTCTGCATCTTCTCCAAAGAAGCGATATTTGTATCCACATTCCACACACAAAACAGCATCTTTATACTGTTTCTTCAGTTCTATGAATTGAAGTTCTAGTGGAGTGTAAATGCTTTTGGTTCTCTTATTAAGATTTGTATCTGAAGTATTTTGAGTATTTTCATAAGACTTAAGAGATGCAGAAAACTGACCAAGATCACAGCGTAACTCCTCCTGTAAATAAAAGATGAAAAAGAATAGTCAGGAATCATCAAATAAATCAATCTCTCCTGCAGACCTTGACTCATATTGACCAGTGAGCTAGACTGTTCTTGCAGTAAACAGCCCCCAGAACTTAGCAAAACTATTAAAGTAGGATATACAGAATATAGTTTATTTGGAATTAAAAGGAATTAAAAAGTCATGAAAGTCAAAGATTTTGCATCAATTACTCCACTTGCTTTGCAGGAGTCCTGAGACATCTAGCTGAAATCAGATCCCTATTGTATCATGAGCTCCCAAAACACAGATCAAGAGATATGCAGGCTGCAAAGAGTAGGCAGTCTAAACTGGCCAGATATAAAAATAAGGATGTATTACCACTCCAATTTACAGATGAGAAACTGCAATACAGAGAGATAAACGAAGTTCCAAAAATCCACAGTAAATCAAGAAATAAACCAATTCAATGATCTCAGTTCACCGTCTCAAGCACTAAAACCATATTTCTTCTCCAGCCTGCCCTTCCTACATAAGCTCAGCAAACCTCCCAAAATAATTTATTCTTAAACACAGAAAATCTATATTAGTTTCTAAACCCCTTAACAGTTAAGGCTTTGAGCCCACTCTCTATGCAGTTTATCATTTACAATGACATTATGCAGTCTATGCTAGCCAAGCAACTTCAGCTCTACAACTTTGTTTTGTTCCATATTGTAAGAAGGGTGAGGGATTCAGTCTTTCAGAAATGCAGTAACCAACACTGATAAAGTGCGCTTCACTTAGAGCAAAGTGTACAATATCAAGTACTGATAAAATTGGTTTAAAAAAAAAATACGAACAGAAAACCCTCCACAAGTTTTTAAAGCCTATAACTATACAAAACACAATTGATCAGGTTGTGCTGAGAGTTTCTGTATCTCCAAATAAACCCAGTAAACTTCAATTTCTAACCAACTGTCCCACCTAGGTTACAAGGAATAAAGTCAACAGCCTGTTTAGAAGCAATGGTAACTCAGAAGATACACAGAGATAGTACAAATCATATACTTTGGGTCATGTACTTTTGGGTACAAAGAATGCAGTCAGGAAACAATGGAAAAAAAAAGAACACTTAGCTGTATTGTTAACTGTGAATTGCAAAATTCTTAGAATTGTACACCGTCAAGGGATGACCCATTTGACAAGCAGACAACATGGCCCAGCACAAGCTGTACAATGCCTAGAACTCAGATGGCCCCACGAGCTTAGATGTCTCTACTGTAAAATCCTCAGCCCAAGTGTTCAGCAGTCTTCAATCCAAGCTCTGTACCAGCCCAGCAGTATGACCTCAACCCATTTTACAGAGAAAATTGTTGTAACAAAGCACGTGGAATAAGGTCATGAAAGAAAGTAAAAGCACATATGGAAGTTGAACTCTTGGGATGGTAGTAAGTTAGTAGCTCAAAGAATTTAGAAGACTATTACTCATATAAAAAGGTTATAACTCTAAGAAAAAAGCAAGACACAAACATCTAAGATGAGCTATTCCAAGGAAGGTAGGCCAGCCCTTCCCCACGTGACTGCTGAGCCAGCACAGACTCAGTAGGTGTCCTATAGAGAAATATAACAGTAATGCTTTGACAAGGAGGTCATGAGTCCGCACTGAGTACATTAAGTAAGAAATAATTGCTCTTTACTTTTACTTTGCATACATCTTGCTCGCACAGTCTGTCTGCACATGGTTAAAGCTGATATTCCTTGTGATCTAGGAAGGGAGAGTTAACAGCTGTCAAAACCCTAAATCTGTGATCGAGTAGACCCAAGTGCTGTTTGGCGACAAGCATCTAAGTGTATGAATATGTAGTAGCAATATTGCTATAAAAAGCACACCAGTGTTGGTGCTTTGGAAACCAATTTTGGAGTAGGCAGGCAGAAATACTGCACCAGCTGATACACGGAGGATTAACAAACATATCTGTTTAAAGATAACAAGAAACCTGAATTCTGCAGAAACAACCAGCTTAGGCCCACAGCTTGGTGGAGGGAGCGTTGCACATGCCTTTGCTCACCAAACATGCGCTTCTACTGCAGTTACTGTAACACACGCATTTTTATCCAGCAACTTAAGCCACGCACTTGCCATCTCCAGTGTTACAAAAGAGAAGTCACTAAGGTAAAAGAAATACTCCCTATGCATGTTTCACACACATACGTAAAACACACACATTTTACGGTTTATACACCTAGAATTGGTTCTCAAACATGTGTGATAAATGCTAAAATATGATTTACAGATTCAACTAGCAGGGGCAGCATCTGGTGTCAATGTAACCAGAAGGACAAAGGGTCAGAAATTAGGAAGTTCCAGACAGACGAGGGTTTGAAAAAGAGGGAGAGAGAAGAAATCAGTTTTCTGTGTTCTCCAACTGACCATACCTATATAATCTCAATCCCTTATCACAACAGAAATCTCTAGCCACAGACTGCTTCACTACTCTTATTTTGATCTCTTGTTCACACAACCCATTAGATACCCCAGTTTAAAGATCATGACCTTCAGACAGGGAAGGTAAAATCACCTATACAACCTTTCATGCAATCTCCTTCCTTCAAAAAGCCACAGGTAAAACTTCATTAAAGAGCAGCTGAGTCCCAATGCAACACCACCACAGTAAACCACGAGATACCTTTCAAGACGTGAATACTTCAAACGGAGCAAGGTGAGCCCAAAACCCAATCAGTTAACTGATGTTAATTAGCCCCATAATAAAAGGAAAAGCAAGGTAGGACTACACTCTTATCAACTTGCACCACAGGTACCATAATGATAATTTTTCATGGGAACTACCCATACCTTCTGCAGATGAAAAAAAACAGTGATATCTTTAGCAGTTAGATTTATTAGTAACTGGATTAAGCTACATCTCAGTAATAATTCTAAATCATATTTTTGCAAAGAAAGCCTGTTAGGAATTTTACAGCCCATATCAAAATGGACAGAATGGAAAGAAAGCTGACCAAAGGGCCACACTGAACATCTGTTATTATGATATTATAGGTTCATTCACAATCACGAGATAAACTAACAGTGTTTCTCCTCTCTCATTACTGCTTTTTTCAATGATATCACTGACGAACTGTAAGAGGCATTCATTTCACTATGCTAAAGAGTTACAGGAAAACATCTGTATGCAAACACTGGTCTATTGGGTACTGCTTCACTATTTCGTGACAGAACACAAAAAAAACATAAAAGGAATCTTGTGCCAGGGCTTGCTTCTTTAAATCATAGAAAGTAATCCACACAGCACTGGACCAAAGCTCTACGTACCTTCTGAGCAACCTTTGGGCTAGTGTCCCAAGACTGAAGAGGGTTTTTCAATTCTGAACTTCTCCCAATAATACTGGGACATTTTTCCAAAATCACAGATTCTTTCTCTCGAAAACTATCCTCCCGGACTCTCTTACACTGCTGGTCTGAATCACTGCAGAATTCTCTCAGTCTGTCTAGAGTTTGCAAACATATACGGGGCTTTTCACACTTCTGAGGTTCTTCTTCAGTAAAAATATACAACAAAAACATATTAGCAACTTATTTTCTAAAACAGAATATCTATTAGAATGACATCAGTGAGAATGCAATCATTTTGCTCTGTCTCTCTCTTTCCTACATTCTTTCTCCTTTCCCACTGCAGTATTTCTGCCAGCCTGACAGAACCAGGCATGTAATCAGCTTGGTTAACTTCCCTGGCAAATCAATACTCCTTACTTGTGTGCTTCTTCATATATGGTAAAAGAAGCACAATTATTTTCTGGACTGATAACTGCAAAGCCACAAAATTAGCCAAGAATATTGGAAGACAAGTGGTATTTTTTCAGTACAGTTTTTAAGCAGACAGTATTGCTAGTTGATGGTGTCTTAATGATACTTCAAACCATCACGCACACAAAACTGAATATAATTACCTCTTTAAAAAAATTATTGAGGCTAATTATTCTCAATGAAGTGTAAGTGTAATGAACTTTATAGTCACTGATTTGTTTCCCTACCAGCATCAGTCATTTGCTAAATTCTTGTTTCAAAGCCAGATGGAGCACAAGCATTTTCAATGTAATTAAGTGGCTGTCATTTCATAGTTAAGAGCACTGCCTTAGAACTATTTACTCTGATGTAGCCATTAGGTATCCTAGTCACAGGCCACACTCCACAGAGCTGTCAGGTGTCAGTCATGCTTCAGCCTTAATCTAAAAGGCAAACTGTTAAACCAATACACAAAGGGAAGTTGCGGCATTTTTTCCTGTGCATCTGGACTTCGCTAACTAAATCACCTGTTAAAGCTGACTCAGCTGAAGGGGATTTGCAGAGTAATTATGGAGTGAGGCTCAAATACCTAGCTTCTGAGCCACAGAAAGGTGCTTTAACAATATAGCTAGTATGCTCATAATGGCTCTTCCAACATATACCTTACATTCAAGAGACGCTTCCTAAAGTATCTGCTGACTAACATTTTTACATTAGACAATGAAAACCTATTTATTAGGTATAAATGCTTGAAGGTTTCTTTACAGTCAACTCACTTTTATCCTGAGTCTTCAGTGGGTTACAGATGTCATCTAGAGTAATTTGTCGTGCCTTGGTTTTCTTTTCACAAGGTTCATTGCTTTCAGTTGATGTTCTCCTTTTTGTGCCCAATTCAGAAGCCTGAAATATAAATTAAACAAAGAAGTTCAATTACTTTTCCTCTTTGCCATCCTCTACAAAAGACAATAATGCACCCAAGAACTTAATAAAGATAATGCAGAATTAATTTACAATACGTAAAATCCCTATTTTACCTATCTACGTGTTTTGTTTATAAAATAGTTCTTCTAACAATCAAAGCTACAAGAGGAGGAGGAGGAATAGTGCATTCTGTGAACAAGTCGGCTGTTGTGCTAGAAAAGAAACGCCTGCAGCTACCATGGCTCCAAAAGGCAGCTTGAAGTTATCTCTGTGGCAGAGAACTGAATCAGCACTTAACAGACTTTCCCATTATACCACAGGCTACCACCCTATGTCTGAACCAGATCTCCTCTGCAAATACTCATTCCCACAGTTCAGAGCCCTCTTCTTGCCAGATACTGGCTATTCACCCCTGAGAGGCAAAAATTCCTATGGCCTACATCCCAATGATGGAAGAGTATCTCCTCCACACCATCCTGGAAATGTTAATCCAGACTGAAAAGATTTTCCTAAACTGTCAACACCTTGCTAGCATCATCCTGGGTTTGTATAGAATACAGTACTTTCAAGCAGTGCTCCTTAGATGGCTTTTGGCACACACACTTCTAACACTTTGTAAACAGAAAATTCATCAGTTTATATTGTTTCATCATTTATGTATTCTGTTTGAGAGAATGCAAGAAGTATGACCAAATACAAAAGGGTAACTTGGAACTGCAACAATGTATAAATACACTACCATTTCACTTTGCAGATAAACACAAAACAGGCGTTTTTAGCAGCTTGCATCCACATTTCATATGGTAATCTCAGATGGTTTAAGTGTATTACTAGGGAAATTATAACTAAGCTCTGCAACTAAGCCCATCACCTCACAGCCCAGGAGTGGCAGTTTCCCTTCCAAGCCCACTATTACATACCACATATGCAGTATTTCTGCATTGACAGAAAGCAGTAATCACACCTTTAAAACATGTTTGGACCAAAGATAACAAAAGAGGTTGACCTGAGACACAGGTGAAAAAAAGCATAAACCTTTCCAGGGCCAGAAAGGGCTAGAAACATTAACTACAGGGAGACTGGAAAATATAAACTCAATGAAATCCAATTGCTGAGAGCAATTTTTTTTTCCTAGTGGTATCATGGGAGAGGCTGTCTTGGTCTTGCACTGACAGAAGACTGAGAGTCATCTGAGCTCCATGATTTGGGACAGGAGTTCAACCCATCACATGCCAGGGGGCAAAACCTGTGCCAGAAGGTCCAGCATTACTGCAAGGGAGCAAAGGCCCATGACACAAACTGGCACATTGGCTTGTCCAAGCTCACCATACCCATGCCAAGCCTCAATATACCTACTAAACGGGCACATGCTGTCTGTTTCCTGAAAAACTAGGTGTCACAGAATCATAGAATTGCCTAGGTTGGAACGGGCCATTAAGATCAAGTCCAACAATCAACGTAACACTTACAAAAACCACCACTAAACTATATCCCTAAGCACCATGTCCACCCATCTTTTAAATACCTCCAGGGATGGTGACTCAACTGGGCAGCCTTTTCCTAATGCTTAATAATCCTTTCAGTGTAATTTTTCCTAATACCCAGTCTAAACCTCCCCTAGCACAACTTGAGGGCATTTCCTCTTGTCTTATCGCCTACTTAGGAGAAGAGACCAACCCCCACCTCACTACAGCCTTCTTTCAGGGAGTTGTAGAGAGCAATAAGGTCTCCCCTCAGCCTCCTTTTCTACAGGCAGGAGAACACCAGCTCCCTCATAAGACTTGTGCTCCAGACCTGTCACCAGCTTCATTGCCCTTCTCTGGACACACTGCAAAGGCTCAATGTCTTTCTTGTAGTAAGGGCCCCAAAACTGGACACAGTACTCGAGGTGGGGCTTCACCAGCGCTGAGCATCGCTACCCTGTGTTACACACGGCAAAGACACTACAGCAAGCGTTGGAACTAGAAGGCCCTTCCTTCTAGTTCCTGCAGCAGGGACCATCCTTTCCGACACGACTGGCTAACAGCAGGTAACCAGACAGGCCCGAGGGCCCTCCGCCGCCACCACGACGGCTCTCTCAAGGCCCCTGCGGCCCGGCCCGCGCCCTTCAGGCGCCCTGAGCCCCAACCGCCGCCGCCCCGGGCGCACCGTCTGCCAGGCAGGGCCCTGCTCGCCGCCGCTCCCCGCCGCTCCGAAGAACCTGCTCAACACTAGCTGCTGGCCCCCGCCGCCGCCGCCGCGTTCTCGCCGCTGCCCCCGCGGCATGGCGATGGTGGCGGCGATGGCGAAGCCCGGGGCCGCGGGCACCGGCACCACCTTCCTCCGCCGGATGCGACGGCGGGCGCGGGGTGGGGCGGTAGGGGAAGTGCCTCCGCCGGCGGGTGCGACCCCTCACGCCGTC
>VXBH01002976.1:100654-129376 GCA_013400035.1 Rynchops niger | reverse complement strand
CTCAGCCGGGCGCCCGCCTCCGCCCCCTCACGCCGTCCCGCCTCAGCCTTGCCGCCACCTCCTCACGCCGCTCCGCCCTGCTGCTGCTAAGTCCGGTGCGGCTGTGTGCGTCATGGTGCGCTCGCTCAACTCCATCGTGGCCGTCTGCCAGAACATGGGCATCGGGAAGGACGGCAGCCTGCCCTGGCCGCCGCTGAGGTACGACGGGTCTGGACGGTCCCTTTCCCTCTGGGGAGGCGGGCGGACTACAACTCCCAGTGTGCAGCGCGGCGCGCTCCCCGGCGGCNCGCTCCCCGGCGGCGGGGCTGTGTGGCGCCGGGCGGTGCCCGCTGGGAGTTGTAGTCGGGGAGGGAAGACGCTCAATAGCGCGGGAAAGCGGCCGCGGTGGCGGTCGGCGGGTCCGCGGCCGGGCCCTGTCGCCGTGTCTGGGAGCCCCGAGGGGCTCAGGGAGGCAGCGCCGGCAGGGTCCCGGCAGTGGGTTAGCTCTGCTGCAGGCAGGGCCGGGGCCAAAGGTCTCCCTTCAGGCATGGCACCGGGCCGGGGCCCGACCAGCCTTTCCTTCCCGGGCTGAGGCACTTGAGTTATAATGAGATTTTTTTTAGAATTAGAGAAATGTAACTTATTCCTAAACCACGTCGTAATGCTTTTCTCGTTTTCTTGCCAGGAAAGAGTACAAGTACTTCCAGAGAATGACGAGCACATCCCATGGGGAAGGTAACGTTGTGCGTGTTGCTGAGGGTGCCTCTCCTCAGTAAAAGCCTGGTCTCAGTCATGGAAACGAGTGGTAATTTCACTTTTCCCTGACTTAAAAGCCCTGCTTCTGCAAGCAGCCTGCCCTCCCCCACCCTCCCAAGCCTCACAAGTGTTTTACCCGTTTGCAAATGCACCATCTGCAGATTGTTTCAGTTAGATAAAGAAACTGGAGGTGAATCGGTTGTTGCTGGGTTGCAGGTGATTTGTGAATAAAAAGAATTTCAAAGTCCTGTTTCCCCAACAGAGTAAAAAAAGTTAATCTACCTGCCCTTACCTACAACTCCAACCCTGAACAAATTAGAAATTGAAAGGTTTTTATATGCTGATTAATTATCTGAGGGGGGTTTTTCAGGCTGTATGAGCTTATCTAACTTGTTTGCTGTAGCTCAGCCTTGGCCATTTGTTCCACCCCTCTGACCCTTGCGACAGTAATTTTGGTTGACTTTCTGAGTGATGAGCCATCCAAATATACCGGAAAACGCTAACCATACTGATACTATGCAACAACAATATTGCAGTATATCCACATGCAGCAACATGCAACCCTACAGGTAATAGGCAGCACTCAACCTTCAGGCCTGGGGAGACCTTTGCAGCAATCTCATAGACTTTATTATTTTGATAAGGTAAAACCAGTTATTGCAGGGTGCGAAACTTTGTGAAAATCAAGACAAACAAATGGGGATAGGAATGCAAAAGGTGAAAACAGCTGATTTATTCTGACTGGGTATTTACCGCTGCCAGAAGAGACAAGTCTTGCCACATTGCCCTTGTTCCCTTTTCACACTGAATTTAGTGCTGATTTGACATTTCCTTAAGATGTTTTAATTCTTTAACCCAGTAGACTAAGCTACTACTGGGAATCTTCAGGGACTGACAGTACAAGGTTCATGGTAGGAGCGGGAAGGAGGCATCAGGAGAAGAAGAATAGGACCTCCCTGAGCCATGCAACTGGCTCACTGTGCCTGGTGGAGCCAGAAGAAATAACAGGTTTATCCTCATGTTTCTGCTGTTTCTCTATTTGCCAATGTGGTCACTCTCTTTCCTGTGTTTTCTTTTCATGCTTGTCTTAAAACTGCTGTCTAGCAAAACACATTTGTTTGCGAAAACTTCTGGGAAGCCTAACATGTACCCCTGTTGTGACTGAGTGACCTATTCCATATTCCACAAGGAATGTCTAGTCTCCTTTTGCAGCAGTTCTTACGTGAAGGATTTTACTTACGTTTTGGAGACCTGATTGAGCCATTGCAACCTTACATATAAAAAAGACAGAACACAAGTGTAAATCCTTTTATATGTCTGCAATTTGCATCTTACCTGGCACAATAACCTGTAATCAAAAAAAGATGTTTTAAATATAATTTAAGAAGAAAAATTTTGCTGCATCCCGCCTGCGGATTTTTTAATAAGCTATGACCTTAGATGCTAAGCAGTTAAGGTGCTTCTTAACCATACCTCTTAATGCATTATGTTGCCATAAATCAGCAGGGATATCACCATTGGCTCGACAAAGTCAGCAAGTCACTGATATTTGAAAGTGGGAAGAATACAATGGAGAAGCATCACCTAATCTTGCTTTTAGTCTGCTTCCATACCTGCACTGGCCACTGCTGTAAATTAGCTATTGGTCTAGACAAATGTTTGTTCTGACCTCATAGGCATCCCAGTATGAACCCCTAGTAAAGAAAATACATATATTTTTCAGAACTTGTGCATTTCCTTCAGCAGTGGTCTGGGCCGACATATCTAAACTGACACTGCAGTATATCTGTTGGAAACCTGCTCATGAAGGTTGTCTCCAGGAGAAGAGTCCTTAGATACTGCTAATAAACAAATGGAGCATGGGTTCTCTTGATTTGGGTGATTCTTATCCTAAAAGTTATCCTTTTACCTAGCTTTTTTTTTTCCTTTTTTTAAAATAACACTCAAAGCTGGCAGTTATTCCTGATCGTAAAACTGGAATGGTGGAACATGCAAACACAAAGTAAGTGGTTTTTTGGCACTAAGAGAACACTTTTGAGGGTGTGAGTTGGTCTCGCACCTGAAAATTAATTTGGCCCCCATCACTATAGCAGAGGCAACGTCTGGGCATGTTATGCATGTAATGGGCAGTGACATGGCTTTTCTTGATTTTTGATAAGTTTATAGGTGTGCATGAGACTACTTTGGTGCCAAATGCCTACCAAGGCTTTGAGAACACAAACATCTTCTTTTATGTATGTGACTAACTTGAGAACCGTGGTCTAAGCTTGTACTTTTGTTAACTGCTGAAATGGAGTTTGGAAGGGGGAAGATAAGTCCAGCAGTGTCACTGAACGACCAAAACAAGTTGGGACAGAGTGAAAATACCCTTTACATAAGTGTTTTCTCTCTTACTCAGGTAAACAGAATGCACTGATAATGGGCAAAAAAACCTGGTTCTCCATTCCTGAGAAGAATCGTCCTTTAAAAGACAGAATTAATATAGTGCTCAGCCGGGAGCTCAAGTATGTATGATGACTAATAGGCCTGTAAAACAAATAACAAGTCTGCACCTAAAAGTATGTGTAGCAATACATCCTAAAGTAATTCTAAATGTAACATGTCCGGTTAGGAAGCATTTCTGCTATTAGTTCTGAGTGATAGCACTACTTTACCTTTAATTTTTTTAATTATTATTTTTATTTCTTTTATTTTTTTTATTAATTCACAAGATACTTGTCATTGCTTTGCATAATAAGTACTAATCCTAGCTCTACATACAAACCATCTGACAATTGTCAGTAGTCTTTCTCACTCATGTATTTAACTGTATTTCTGTAGTTCCTGGTTAGATTGGTGTCTCTTATTACCTTTTTTGAAGTTTATTTTGATTAGCATTTAAGGAAAAAGAACTGTCCATTTTCAGAGCTCTTTTCTTGAATGCATCACCCACAGTTATCCAAATATTCTTAAACAAAAATGTCCACTTATAATTGTTGATGGCTTTGGAGGATGTTAGTGGATTTTGTGCTGAATATAGGGGCACAGGGGATAGGGGCTTTTTGACCAGTTTTATTGAATGAAATATTAATGTTCTAGAATTCAAGTAGAAATCTGTATTTCATTTTATAGATATCTAAATTTCTCAGTTATGCTTTTTTAAAAGCTTTATATAAAATTTCAGATCTGTAATTTATAATGTTTCTTAAATCACAGTTATGATTAAACTGTGACTTATTAAACAGTCCTGCAGTCAGATGAGAATTCTAACATAGTTTTGAATTGTCATTTCAAAATAATTAATGTGAAACGTTTAATCATTTGTGAATTAAGCAAGACACATTGTATGTCTAGGTTGTATTGATTATCATGATAAGTGGTCCTTTAACTATTTGGTAATAAAACATTTTGCTTTTTCTAGGGAAACCCCAAAAGGAGCACATTATCTTTCCAAAAGTCTGGATGATGCTTTAGCTCTTTTGGACTCACCAGAGTTAAAAAATAAAGTAGACATGGTTTGGATTGTTGGAGGCACTTCCGTTTACAAGGTACATTTAGAGTATTCCTCAATTACTCATTTTCTGCCATGAGATGATGATAGCTCAAGTTCCTGTTACTTCAGCTTTAGGAAGGGCCATTCCTTCATGTGACACAGCAAACTCCAGCGATTACAACAGAATAAGTCTTGTAGGATAAAATTTCAACCGACAAATTTAAAATCTGTCTGAGTAACTGAATGTTCCTCTTGCTCATGGTCTGGTGTCATACAGTCATTGCACTTTTGAGAGCATTTCTTAAATCTCTAAATTGTTAGGTTTTTACACAAGACCCATATTGTTACCTTTATTTTACTCAGGGATTAGACTGACTTTTCAGAGAATGTGGGGAAAAAAGGAAAATGGATCTGTCATTTTTAGCTAGAATATGACGCTTTATACAGGTAAGAAAAGAGGATTTAGAGCGAGCTGGCAGGTGACGGTACCAGCAATAAGAGGAGATAATCATACAACAAAATACAGAACCGACTCTGTTTTTTCCCATCCAGCAACCAGGCATCCCTACTGTTCCCACTCCCCAGATTTCTCTTGGTATCTGGGCTGTCTCGATATTCAGGTGTCTGTTCATGTGCCAAAAAGGCAGCACGTGCCTCTTTCTTCTCAGGACCATCTTTGCATAGACAAAGCCCTGTATAAACTGCCCTGTTTTCCCACAGATACAATAGTTCTCCTGTCCTTAACTAAGATATTTGCTGTGCAACATGAAGGTCTGCAGTAAAACCCATCTTGTTGGCCCATGTTTTCTCAGCCATCTTTCACCCTTCCACCCAGACCCTTCCTCTCATTTTCCATGTATACACATGTAGAGTATATTTAACTCTCCGTGCCTCCACCCACATCCTTAGAGTCATCCTTTCAGTTGGGGTTCTGCCCTTTAACTCTCTATTGATTTTTGTCTTCTTTTGTTAAGTTCTCATATAATTTGCATTTATTGTCAAACAGTACCACACAAGAGATTATGGCCATCAACCTCATTCCTTTCATACCATTCAGGAGCATACGGAATAAGGACAGCAGTAAACAGTCTTTCTTCTGATAAAGTCTTAACTAAGAATTGTAAAGCAGATTTTTTGTTTGTTTCATATAGTAAAGGAAAAATAGTTCTGCTGCCGTTTAGTCATGACAGGTATGCTGGGAAATGCATTCCACTTCTTTTTTGGAACTCAGACTTAAGGTGTGTGATGAAAATGCCATCATGTTCCTGGTAGCAAATTAGAGCTTATAATATGCTTTGTACGTGGCATGGGAAAATACACATTCTGATATTTCATGCCTCTGCATTTTTTGCCTTTCATGAACCTTTTCTTTGTGTCTTTTACAGTAAAAAAGCAAAGTAGTTAGGTACTGCTAAACTTGTAAGAAAAATAAGATGCGTATGTAAATACCATGTAAAACACTGTTGTTCCGCTTTTTTTTTTTTTTTTATGTTTTATAATCACTTTTGCATGTGGTGAAGTCCACCGTATATTTGATGTCCAAATACATTCAGCCTGTAATCGAGTACTATCATATAGAGGTAACCTTTTCTTCACTTTCAGCCATTAAAATACCTGCTTCCAGACAGTAAGTAGCAATTTTGTTTCTGGAGACAGAGTCTCTTCAGATTGGGCATAACTGCCCAACATGAGAAAGAGACTGGATTTGGCTTCTGCCTGTAGTTGTGCAGGTTGCATAGTATGAGCAGAAGCATTTACCCTTTTGGTAAAATGGCCACATACTCACCTAGTGCTGCAAAGCGCGATGATTTTTGTTTGTTCTTCCAGGAGCATCTATGTTGTAGACTTACAGTTTAACTCTTTTTTCAGTCTCTGGCTTATATTTTGAGAAAGCAATGCCATTTTTTTAGCCTCTTACTCGCCAATACTTAGATTATAAATAGGCAGTTTTGATCGAGAGTATTTTTTGCACGTATTACCTGTGCTGATCAGGTGCTGACTTAAAATTTCAACGGGTTTCAAGCATGTACTCAGGATGTTTCAAAGGAATTTGTAATTCATTAGGGAGAAATCTGACAGTCTGCCTTATCCCAGAGAGTTGTGCCAAGGTGGAGCATCTACCCAGCTGCCTGAGTGCAGGAGGGCACTTTCTGGGACACGGGTGTCCAGCCTGTCTCTCGGTCTCAAGCAGGGATGGCTGCTGTGCCCTGCAAGCAAAGGTGCTGGATCACGTGTGCCCAGGTGGCATTTCAGGACAGGATGCTGCCCTCAGCAGCAGAAGGGACTGCAGAGGAAAGAGGAGCATGCCTGTGACAGTCACTGAACATTTATAAGGACAGAGTGCAGCTGTCTATTGCTTATGGCCATCTTGCCCACCGCCCCTGGGTTATCAAGGACACAGTTCTTTCCAGGGTGGTAGGAATGTTGGCATAAGCTTGTTTCTGCCTCGAGTTGAAGGACAGAGCAAAGCGAGCTCTGAACAGAGTGGCCATCTAAGTCCTCACGTAGGTTATCATTCCTGCTGTGTTCAGCAGCATACTCAGGAGAAACTGTCTCTCCTCTGCAACAGGAGAAGGCAGAGCAGCTAGACATAGTAGGTGTTTTGGTGGGGTCCAGGAGAGCTGAGTAGAGTATTGGTATTACGAAGTAGAGAGCAGAAAGATTGAAAACAGCTCCCACAGTCCACTGAGGGTTGGAAAACCTTATGCAGCCTTCGTCTTCTTAAATTTGACTTCATGCCAATCACTTCATCAGGTTTGTAATTCCTGATACAGCCACAAGGTAGTACTGTTGCCTCCAGGGAGACAGTAGGACTTCTCACAGCACAGGTTTACAAGTTTCTTTTCTTTGCATCTCAGTGTGATGCTGTGCTGGATCTTCTGCACTTTTCTGGATCTCTTGAGTTCCAGAAGGGGTTGATGTTGGTATTGATTGTATGGATGAGGAAGGAGGAGTGTAGCAGCCCAGCAATGGTCAGTAAGTCACAGCAATTACAAAGCCATTATGTGTCATGAGAGGAACTCCGTGATTTTGCGTGAACACTTGATGTTTTGAGAGCCACCTGCTGGCTCCTGAGAGCTTGTTGGTTGCTGGAAAACTTGTGGTGGTGACTCACTCATTGGTTCTGGCCCTTGAGTCCCTATTAGCTGTTGGAGCTCATCAGACATGTTTCTGGAGCAGGTTTTCTGGCCTGGTTTCATCCCAAAAAAGTTTAATTCATGCACACCAAGATTGGTTCCTAGTACCATTAAAGCACAGTGAGTGGGGGCAATTGGAAGATTAGTTTCAAAACCACATTTCTGTTCTGAGTTAAGACACTAACATAGATGCCCTCTGTGTGGGGGTATTGTCTCTTAATCGAGAGGTTCATGTCTTGGCTTTGACTCTGAACAACGGCGCAATCTGGAGATCCTAAGGCTGAGTCTGCTCAGTATAAATTACATCAGTCTCTTTCAACTGAATTTAAACTGTGTGTTTTAAATTAATTATAAACAACATTCAGATTTTATTAGGAATAGGAACTGTAAGTCCAGCACATCTTCAAATATTAAACAGGGATTTAAGAAAAAACGAACTAAACAAAACAAGGTGTAGGTTTACTTATGTGGATGGAATGGTCTTGTATGTTGTTTGTAGAGTGTTAATCTTGCTTTGTAAAATATAACCAAGCACAAATCCCTAACAGTGAACCTACCAGTGTGGAAAAAAACCCGAACCAACCCAAACCAAAAAAACCCTAGCTACAAAACTTAAAAAAAAAAAAAAATTGCTAAATTTATGAGTCACGTCCTCATAACCAAGGCCTCTTTAGTAACACCAGAACAGGCTATATGTCAAACAGGTTTTCACCTTGATAAAACAGTTTTTCCTACAGCATATTGAACATTTAAAATTGTCTCTTCTAATTTATATGTTCCTGCTCAGCTTGTTGCTTTCTCAATGCCACAGAAGCAAACAATGACACTCAAGGTCACATTGCTTAAGTGCAGAATTGTATTCGTCTATTAAATTTGGAGAAGAAACTTGTACTTTCATAACAGAACAAAAAGTTCTTTCATAAGAAGTTTTGTTGTTTTTGCTGTTTCGTTAATATCTAGGCTGGCCATAACAGAAAATAGATGCTGGTGATAAATAGCATTTGGGGAAATTCTTCAACAAAGAGGCTTGAGCTGGAAAATTAAATTTCCAGTAATCTCCAAGGGAAAATTTTATCTAATATTCATGCTCAGGTGTCTTACTACGTATTAATATTTGACATATTGTGTTTGGTAATCTACCCCCTTTCATTCTTCAAAATTATTGAATTATGAAGTTCTTATTCATACTTAGTGCGGCAAGTCGCTTGCAGATGATTAATTACCCTCTTAAATAAAGTTCCTTGACTAAGCATATAAGCTTCACTGGATTCTGAATGCCACATTTGCTAAGCTTCAAATCTTTGCTGTACCATAAGGATCACTTCTTTAAAAAAGAGAAGTTTTAACAATTTGAGTCACTAGTTTTATCATGATTTTTTTTTCAAGCCTGCCAAAACTTTACTAGCTAATATTAATGTACTAAAATATACGTTTTAAAGATTATGTTTTAGTATGTCTGAATTTCCCGTAAACTATAGAAGAAATAATAGTAATTTTTCTACCTTCCCTGCATATGAGACAAAGTGATTTTGAGCTGCGTAACTCGTGGAATGGTTTTAAGTTGTGTAGCTATTGGAATAGAGACTAATATGTGTGTTACCGTGTTTTTGAATTGTTGTGTTCAGTCTGAGATGTGACCAAGGACTGAGATCCACTTACAAGGGAGACAGCTCATTTTTCCATGCTCAAGTGCTAAACTCTTGCAGGTGCTGTTGCTCCCTTCAAACAGTGCTCACAAAGAATGTGCTGCAGAGAGCAGGCTCCTCTGAGCTGCGTGTCACTGGTGACATGAAGGATGTCACGCTGCACGCTCGAAGCATTGTATTGCTCTGTTCTTCATTACTGTAATGCCGCAGAATCCTTCTTTATAGGGGAATTTTCCCATGTGTAGTTGTGTAGCTTTGTGTGGCTGTCTGAACAAAAAGGTGGGAATGGGAAGACAATCTTCCTCTATTCCTATGACCTTCTGGGTGTTTTTTGAGAAAGGGTGTGGGCAGTCTTAGTGCAATTCCCTAATATCTCTTTTATGTAAAAGTGGCAGGGTCACAGCATTACAGCTGACAGCACTGTCCTCCCCATAGAGATTTATGCTTTGTAAAAATATATCTGTGACTATTGTAGTCATGACTCCAGTCGCCAATACTTCTAGCTCTTACCTAGTTATAAATAAAATTAGAGGAAACGGATCTACAGTATTAGCAATGGACTAGTGGATTAACTAAAAAATTCTGTTAAAAGTTTAAGAATTTTCTTTAGTTTAGCATCTTTACACTGTCACAGCGTAAAGGGACATACACAGCCTTTCCAGTACAGTCTTCAAAATAAACTCAGGAGATTTTTAATGTTTAATATTGTTGTTACTCCTAAACAAGCTTTTTGTGTGCTCATTCTTGTGAACAAACATATTGATTTGACATTCCTCTGGGAAAAAATAATGACTAAAAAAGGTTAATAGATGAGTCAGTTGCAGACACAAATCATGCAGCTGTGAAAGGTTGTTGCTTTTTAAATTCTTTTTCAAAGATGCTCACAGAGGTCATAGAGGAAAAGACTTAAAAGACCCTCCTTTAAGACTAACACACGGAAAAGTCTAGTGACTAAAGTGTATCTGTTTCTGCAAGGGCAAAATGGGTAGGTTTTTCGATTACAGTCATAGAAGATTTCTGTTGTGCTTGCCTTTGTCTCTGGCACAGAACTGGTGGTGGGAGCTGTCTCCTCTCTCACTTAACTGAGCACGAGCAGTGTGGAAAGGAAGGAATTTTGAGGTTGTTGATTCTCCTGGCTATCACCACAACTGTCCTAATAGCCAAAGTTTAACTTAGGCAAGTCCTTTTACCTTGGTAAGATCTAGAACTTTGTGAGATCTTCAGCTGTGAGATTTTTTTTTAATGTATAAAATATACTTTTTAATACTCTTGTGGCTTCAAAATGCAGCTTGCCTGTATCCAATACATTTCAAGGGTTGAAAAAGAGAATACAAATAAACAGACTGTTTATTTTGAAATTTTATCTTTTATAGTGTTCTCATATTTTGTTTGGTTTGGCAGTGGTGTTGTCTGGAAAGACACTTGAAAAATAAGTGCCTCACATAGTTACTTTGGCTATTTTACTTTATGTAATTGGTGGAAGATGAGAAAGCAGAAGCAGTGTGTGTGTGTCCGTTAAAACCTGTGAATCTTTAAATGACTAGAAATAATTGATCCCTCCTACAGCAATTGGTTGCTGTGCCCAGTACTTTACAGGGGCTTGGTGATTAGATCTATAAAAGATTAATTTTCCATATAATACTTCTGAAATTACTTGTAAAGCACAGCTATTCTTTGTTGCAGGCTGTTTTAACCTGTGTTCCGCAGAGAGAAACTAATTCAAGGCAGTGGCCCTGCACGTGCAGACATAATCTAATTTTATATGGCTGTCAGTCCAATGCAGCTGGAAATTATGGGGAAGATGATGCTTAGGCCACCTCCCTTTTGCTTTATGCTTCAGAGGCAGGCCTGCCAAGGGTTTCTTGGAAGTGATCAAAAAGACGACAGGATGCTAAGATCTCTTCACAGGGTTATGAAGGTATATATGAGTTTTCTGAGTCTATGAAGGACTCTGGTTCACATAGAGGGTTGATGTACGTGGGACAACAGGAGGGATCCTGACACCTCTGTTCTCTTGACCTCCTTCTCTTGTGGAAGGTCATCACTGCTTGAGGAGTGGTTCTGGTGTTTCTGAGAGATCAACAGCCACAGTTTTAATAGCGTGTACTTTGGTGTGTACCAAAAATCAGCACTACTTTTCCCTGTTGCATCAGGCTGCAATGTCTTAAAAGGTTTGGTAGCTGCTACACAAGGAGGTGAGCCTGTGTGCAGGTCAAACACATACGCAGCTCCCAAGGGAAACCAGTGCAGGTACAAATACAGTCCAAGGATAACTGAATGGGTTATGGGAAAAACAGTAAATTAAAATTGTAGCAAGAATGACTTTTAAGACCCAGTGTGGCAATACAGTAAGGGTAACGTAATGACCATGGAGTGAGGATGCAGATTTTTCAGATTTACAGAAGCATGAGCTCAGAGGCCTCATTTTGTTTAAAAATCTCCTCCTTTTGCCCTGGGACAAGTATTTCCAACAAGTCCTTTCTTCTTAATATCTATCTTTTCCATAACATATATTATCCTCACATTTATCAAATACGCAAAACCAAAAAACCAAAGTAATGATCTCCTACTTAATTGTAAATGATTTGTCTATTTAGTATTGTGCTAACTTCCCATGGTATTGCCTGATCACTAGAAATACATTTAGTTAGTGAACATTCTGTTTAAATATTCAAGATTATTTATATCCATACCTTCGTATTATGTACATGTTACATTAGAACAAATTCATACTCACACTATTCTGTTCATTAGAGTAAATTTGTTTATTTCCTTGATTAAATTTAGAATTAAGTATATTAACATTGTATCAAATGAACACTATGCATTCTCTAACATCTGTACCTAAAAAAGCTGGTGAAATGGCTAGAGCGGGCTGGGCAGGACAAGAGTGAATTGAATGTCAGTGAGGAACTACCTTAGTCCTCAGGCAAATGTGATAAATCTTCCCCATCCTGCCAGGTCCATAGCAGCAGTTTGGAGAGGAGGTGTCAGAGTGCAGTCCTCTCCGATCAAGTTCCTTTAGAGACTCCACATGTGGAAGGCTTCACGTTTGATACAAAATTTACTTATTTCTAGTTTTATGAAGTTACTGTCAGGGAACATGGAGGACCAGGTGCTCCCAAAGGGCTGGGAGCTGGGATCCATGGGCAATGACCGTGTCATGACAAGGGCCTCACTGGCTAGGGCTTATGGTGATGAGGCAGGTCCACAGGGCAGGATCAGGCCCCATGAAGGTAACCAGAGTCAGAAGTAGTCCTGGGATGACTAGATGGGGCCATGAGCACAGGCCAAGGCCACATCAGGATGCCAGCACATGACGTGATTCAGCTATGTACTTACATCCCAATACAAGTGAAAATTACATTTAGTGGAGTAGAGCAACTGAAATACAAAGTCGAATCACTTTACAAAGTGTTTGTCCTTGCCTGACACTGTAATATGCTTACTGTCGTGACGCTGGGCATTCTCAGCTGCTGAGGAGGAATACGTGGGTTGAAATCAGCTCAAGGCTGTTGCTCTTCTCCCAGTTCTTTTTGTTTGTTGTTTAGTATTCGTGGGCCACATACACACACAGACCCCCAGAGCTGGTCTGGCTAACTCAGGAAGCATTTGCACCGTTTTTATTAACTTGGGTTCAGTCAACTAATGCAACCATTTAGCTGGAGCTGAGGTCACCCTCCCGTCTCCTCCATGCTCAGTTCAGCTGTCTTTGCAATATCTGTGGTCAGGCACTCTGTCCTCTTACCTGATGTGTCTTGGTGGTACAGAGCTCTTGCTGAAACTCTGGCTGGAAGTTGATTTATTCCTCCACTACAAAACAGAAGTATCTTGTTTACACACAGTATTTTTTTATTTGTGTAGCAGATTATTCTGTCGTTCTAAAGCTGTATGTTTCCCCTCTTACCTCCCACCCTTATTTTAAGAATTTAAAAATGGGTTGTTTATATACAAACTAGATGAACAGCAGTTCAATGCTGTTGGATGCTGGTGTGCTGTGACTTACACCTCCCATTTTAAGTCATTCTCTAGCAATAGAGCAGCTTTTCTAGAAACTAACTTTTCAGCAGTGATACCGATTAATTTTATTGAATTAAATTTGCTATTACTTAGTTCCAGTACTTGTCAAAGTAACACCTAATAGTATGCTGCATGGTGAATCACCTTTAAGAAAGAGCATTGCTCATTGCCAATTTAAAGGAAAGGGAGAAACAGCTGCAAGCTTCTCAAAAATACATTGTAACCACTCACCAGTATAACTTTTAATGGGTTATTTTAATGCCAAGAAGGTCTGGAAGAGGTGGCTTTTCAATCTGATCTGGAGAGAAAAGGTCTTTTTTTAACTCCTGAGTTTGTGTGAATTTGTTAGTGAAGAACTCACCTAACAGGTGCCTTCATAGCATTTTTCATCCAAGAATCTTGGAAACTTTCTTGTTGTTTTTGCATATTATCACTTTGCATAATGCAGATATCAAATTTTGATGTTAAACTGATAGATAATTTGATCACTAGAACTGCAGACTACTGCAGACTAAAAATACATTATAAGTCCTTAGCAGTGATGTTAATTAAATATTGGAACAAATTACCTTGAGGTGTGGGCCTCTCACTTCTTAAAGCTTCCTGTCTTTCAAAGTGGTAGGATTCAGAAATTGCTTGGCTGTACTGCTCCTTTCTTCTCACAGGACTACTCATAATTTTTTCTTACTTTCTGTCAGATACCCCAAGCTCTGAGAATAAGTATTATTGATACTTCCCAGTTGAACTGGCACAAGACAAAATTATCCCTTTAGAAAGCAGTCTTGGGCAGAGTCCAAAAGAGGAGATTTAGAGTTCAATTTTCGCTGCATTGCTTAAATCCCTAAATATATATAAAATAGTGAGTTTCAGTTTTAGGTAATGTATTTGGTGTGTAGTGCAAGTAGAAAATATGCTAAGACTCTTATCTCTTGGCTCTTTTTGAATGCTGCTGTGGTGATGTCTGGTGCAGGCACAGCAAGAAGTTGGAGAGTTGGTGAAGAAAGCTAGTGTTCCAAATAAGAACTTACACTCGATATTATCTTACAGACTTCAAAGAGGACTATAAAACAAGAATATTAAAAATGTTAATAAACAACACTACTTCATGCATGGTTGAGCTGTTTTACAGGGAACAACTCAATTTTAATTGTTTCTACTGTTTTTAAAGGCAGCGATGGAGAAGCCAATTCATCATCGATTGTTTGTGACAAGAATTTTGCAGGAATTTGAAAGTGACACATTTTTTCCAGAAATCAACTACAAAGACTACAAACTTCTCGCAGAGTAAGTATTACGATGCACAGTAGTCTTCCTACTTTGAATGTGTAAGGGTCCTATTAAAGCCATGTTCTGTTTTGAGTTAGAGTTGCTTTTCACTGTATTTTTCCCCAGGGTCGTATTTTACTTAGAACCTGGAATTGCACTGCACTCAGCACAGAGAGGTTGTTGGAACTTGTGTTCTTCAACCTTCCCATAATCTTTATGGTAAAGAATTACATTTGTTAGTTTGCTTGAAAAATAACTTTCTTATCGCTTCTCATTTTAGAATTACTCAACTATTTACTAAATTTCGTAACTCTCGGTATGTTGTTAGTCAATGATAGTCAGCCTCTGAATGTCTTTGATAAATTGCCAAGACAAATTAAATGGGTTTGAGCAGGGAGGGTTGAGCGATTTCTAAGGTTATTCCTTTTTCTTGAGACAATTGCTTCTTCCTAACAAACTAGCAGGAACAAGGATCGAACTGTAATTTTTTGCCATTCACTGTGGTTTCTTCTGTGTTATCCTTGTCATATGCCAATGATACTTTTGTGTCCTCTCCAACAAGATTCCATCCAAAAGGCAGTAGGGGGGCAGCAAAATTTGAAATGTCTGCCTGGAGAACCAGCAAGGAAGGGACCTCTTCCTCTTCTTGCTGCTCCCATTTTGGTTCCCAACTAGTTACAGGCCAGCACTGGAAGAAATAGAACATATGGCAAGTTAAGCTCTCTGCACAGGGCACGGGAATGGGTTAGCACTGAAGTGGGAGAAAATAGGTAGGGGCAGGAAAGAGGGTTGCAGGGGAGAAAAACAAGGCGAGTAGGGAGAATAAGTCACCTTTTTCATCTTAACATATTCTGAGCTGCGCTGAGACGTATCATGAGCCCACTTTAATATCCTGAGGTCTGACCCAAAGCTCCCCTCCCTCTTTGCTGTTTCTCCGTTATACATTGGTTTTGGACAGTGTGCTGAAATCAGAATTTGGCCTCAAAACACGAATTTATAAAATTTCCATCACTAAAGTGGAAACCTAATAGAATCAAACCTAGCAAATAAAATTTAAAATTTCTTTCTCCCTCAAAGTCAACATAACACATTCAAAATCCTTACTCTGTCACAGGGAGCAGAAGAGATTTTTGAAAGTATCTGTTAATAAAACCTATTTTAGTAAATCTGGAATATAGAGGAACACTTTGTGTGGTAGCAGTCAGATGCTTTAAGAAGCTGTAGGGGACTGGTCAGGAACCTTTAACTTATCATTTCCTCTAAACCGTCCGAGAAAAGCAAAAAACCCCAAAAGTGTTCTGTATCTTTTCTACATTTGCAGACATTTTAAATAACATGTTGGAGGTTTTACTAGAAGTTTTGGGGTTTTTTGATTAAGCCAAAAAGGTGGGGAGGTTTTTGCATCAGAGTATGTTTTCTTGATTTAAAAAAAGATGTGCGTACAAGTTGCTGGTAGTAGTTAACATGATTCCTACATAGTTTGTGCTTAGTATACCTATTGTAAGGATATTTTCGTCTCCTTTTTCAAACAACTCTCTTTTCTAATTGATCCGATAAATTACAGATGACTCATAATAATATTTTTATCTACTTATTGGCTTTTGCTTTGTCTTCTCCCCTCTCTCCAGGTACCCAGGTGTTCCTGCTGATATCCAAGAAGAGAATGGCATCCAGTACAAATTTGAAGTGTATGAAAAAGTTGTCTTCGCACAATAAATGAGGCTTTCTGTATTTCAGTGTAAGGGCAGGCATTTTCAATCAAGAAGTCTTACTGAGTGCAAATATGTATTAAATATATACATTAATGTCCTGATTGATAGTACAATACCTCAGTAGTGAATGATTCCAAAAAACACACCCCACTCTGAATATACACCCTGCAGTGGAAATATGAGGGTGGTCCGCAGCATGAAGGAGATAGCTCTAAGGAATACCACAGCTAAAGTTGCATGAGACCTTGCGTTGATTTTTACAGTCTATGGCAACATTCCATGAGTAATGAAAGGCATTAGACTGTGTCAGAATCTGTCTACCTAAACAAAGGGTTTGCATATCTCCTCATTCAGAATGTCCAACACTTAGAAAGTGTCAAAACTCTTGAGTTTGACTGGGATGGTATCAACTTTTATAGCAATCCTTAAAACATACTGGTGTAGTGGAAAAGGTATGCGGGCATAAAGAGAAATGAAGTCTCGGAGTCTCAGGCAGCAGTTGAGGCATACATTGATCCTTCATGGAAGTCCTCTTGTCATCTTAACCATCCTGGGTACACAGCCTGCTTCAAGCCTTTTGGCTGACAACACTGACTTACAAATAAGCCTGATAAAGAAATTTCAATGTTTCCATTAACTTCACACCCGTTTAAAGGTTTGCTGCTCTTATGAAAAGGTGCTATGTCAGTTTGACTGTGACCACTTTGCAGTGCAAGAACATAAACATTGCTTTCTTAACAGAATCCGTGTTCTTGTGTCCCTTCTAAATGTTGTCAGTGCAGATGCAGAGTGTTAATTTGTCAGTGTGATTTTGAATATTCTGTGTGGCATACAAATATGGATTATAAGCAGATAGTGGGGTCCTGTTTCCTCTTTCATTAAATGTAGCTGCTGTAGTAATGTTTTTCATTACTGTTTCCTAAGAGTAGCAATGTACTGGTACTGTAGTAATGCTGTGATTCTAATGGCATACAATGCCAACTGTTGACCAAAGTTTGTTATTCCCAGTATTACCACAACACGATCACTAATGTTAGTCTGTTGCTGCATTCTGGCTGTGGGGAGTTTGCCAGGTGGCAGAGGACTCCATGTACAAAGTGTCATGGAGAGGAGCTGGGACATACCTTGCCCATCTGTGCTTCCTTGGGCTGCAGCTGCCACCCTGAGAGTGAGAGCCTACAAGGGGGGAGCCCTGCCTCCCCTTCACTGCTCCTCAGTCTGGGACCAGGAGAGTGAAAAAAAAGGTTTAAAGAAAACACCAAAAGCCAAAACCTCAAAACCCTGCTGACTGTTTCTACAGAACATTTTAAAAGCTTTGTCTTATGAAGCAGTATTGTGGGAGATTGAAGTAATAATGCTCGTCCTTTAATGTCACACAGGCCCAGTTCGAACGTCAGGAAGGGTGGCATTGGCCATCAGCAGGTTTTACATGTTATAACTATGGAGGAACGTAACAGCACCTGGTTTTCTAAGATTAAACCTTGATTTCCTTGCTTTTGAAAAAACAAACCTCTTTGATAAGAGAAAACCACTTAGAATTATCAGCTATGAGCACCTCTTGAATTTTCCAGGGAAATTCTACAATATTTCACTGAGGAAAAAGATAATTTTGGCAGCATCTGTTCTGGGTTGTCTCAGTATTTTCTCTGTTCCTTTTGCATTCTGAAAAATATAAGTATTTCCCTGTGTTGGTCTTCTTGTTCCATGTGTGCTGACTTTACATCATTTGACAAAGATGAAAATAACAAAGTTATATGCTTGCGTAATACAACAGAAAGTCTCCTGAGTTTTAGTTTGCCAACACATTGTGAAAGGGAAGGAAAAAGACTTACCAGGGGGATGGTATTTTTTTTTAAATATATGTCGCAGTGACCCTGACAAGAGAAAATAGTCCCCCAAGAGCATTTAATATGTACCAGTTAGTGTCAAAAAACAGGTCACTGTTGAAAGCTCTGTGCAGCTACTCTGCAAAGTACCGTGTTTATGGCAAGTGACATTTATTAGAAATGGAAGCAAAGACTTCATGCGATGTTGGATTACACTGTGATACTGATGCGACCATATGTTAGTAAATTTCTGCCTGAGCATACATTGCAGGAGATATGGTTCCCTGAGCCCAAAATGTTTTGTGACACTACTTTGGTTGCGGAGAACTTTAACTTGGATGCAAACAAGCCCACTGGGAACATAAATAGTTATCCGACTCTTTGTGGACTGACTTAGTCCTCTCCAGATTTAACTGTGTTCATTTGTTAAATTCTACAACAAATTAAGCCGATTTATGATTCGTGGAAATGAGAACTTGTGAAATAACATAGCAGTTTCCTACTTAAAGCTTTTCAGAACATATTAATGAGGCAGTTTTTGTGGAATGCCACTCTGCTGAAAAGATGCATTTTTGTTTCTTTTGGTTTTTCTTTAATAAAAGCACTGCATTTGGACAGCATCTGTTGCATCAGAGCTTTTCAAGACGCCCTGCAGATTCCAATCAAGAATTAGGAAAGTACATTTGATTGCAGCGAACCTGGGTCCAAAAAAAGTGTTCATCCTAACGGCAGGCATACCAGCTGCTATGAGGTTAGATGCTTAGTGCTTCAAGAAAATGGATAGGCAGAAGGGTGTAAGTCCCTGTGTTGAGTAATCACAAAGACTGTTTGGTGACAGGTGTATTATTCCCCGAGCACGGTTACTTTGCACATTCTTTTATGTCTGTGCCCTTTTAAAGACACCTGAGATTGTTCATCCAAAAACCAAGACAAGACAAATCGTTGCTCTCTTCTTCTAAAAGCCAGAGTTAGTAGCCGGGATTTCTATGGAGCCTTTTTCAAAAGCAATGCTTTGCTGGGTGACTGGTTGGTTGAAAAAGCAACAGATACAAAATATGTCTTTGCTGTTCACCTAAATTGGGTGTTGCACCTGATGATACTCCCCATTTATATTTCCCAAAGGAAATAAGAATATTCTACACTACGGCTTGAAGGAAAGAATCCTTTGTCCCAAACACAACTTTCCCACGTTTTGTTTACTCTGGTACCTCACTGATGTATGGTTCTGTGAAAAGACATAGATTCTCATTATGTCTAGTACAGAGGGAAATGTCATGTTTTTCCCCAGTTCCATGCAGCTAAGTGCAATGAATAGCATCATGAGTGACAATATAATTACCGATCACCAAGAAAAGTATAGTACAGATATAATTTAATCCCCCTCATTCATGCTTTCCCAGGAACAAAGTGTTCTAAACAGATTAAAAATTTAATTTTTAAGGATAATACTAGTTTTAACAAGATAGCTAAAACCACAGGATCTGTATAAGAAGTGAAAAACAAACCATTAATGTTTCTGTTGCTTGTCTATTACTCATTATCTCTTTTATCTGACTGGACATCAACTTCCATTTGGCAGTAGAAAGCTGATGTTTTCAGTAGCTCACCAGTAGCTTTACGGTCGCAGTGTACTCAAGGACAGAATAGGGAACATTGCAACAACAAATCTCTGTCATGGAGAGCAATCCATGGAGAAGAAAGGTACACTCTAAATAATATGAGTTTCCTAATTTAGCAAACAGAATGTTATTAATATATATACAGAACACCAGGGGAAAAACAGGAAAGGGAAAATGACAGTGATTAGTTTATGCATGTTATCTAAGGAGAGCATCAGGAGTTCTTGACACGAGATCTTAATTGGGACCAGACAACCACATTGTCTTCATCAGACTACAGCTAATTTGCCAAAACCTTAAACCTAAACTCAAACCAATACTGAGTAGTTTAAAGGCTACACTAACAGAAGAGGAAGATCTGAGCAGGCAGCAGCTGATGGGGAGAGGAGAGAAGCTGTGGGAAAGGCTGTTTGTTAATCAGTGCAGAAAATGAGGTGACTAAAGGTGACGAGGTGGCAAAGCTTAGTTAAGTACGAAACTAGGAGATACTTCCCTCATTATTCAGTTGTGCATTAACTGTCTCTGCTTGCCCAGAAGCACCATAGGAATGAAGCCTACGAGTCAGGGTAGGCTGACCAAAAAATCACAAATATCTTCTGAAGTGGCAGGTCCTGGAACAAAAGAGTGGAAATGGAGAGAGGGAGGTGAGAAGAGGAAACCGACGTTTCCTAGAAGCACTACACTGTTTCTTGTGTTAGTTTGCCCTGTAACTATAATTACTAAAGAAACACATTCAAACTGCCGTAGGGTTAACACTTGTAAGACGCTGTGACAAAATTTCATCAGTGAAGGATTTTCAGGATTTGAATGTCTGTGTGACTGCCTTTGCTGGCTATGCTGAAATCACCAGCTACAATTCCTATACCGAAGTGCCTGCACTACACCTGAAAGCAAGAGTCACATCTCGGAGCATCCAGTAGCCCAAGGGTGAGCATCGTGCCTGGGCTGATGATCTCCTGCTTCCCCTGGTGGACAGCATACGCTTCTGGGACTGCATAAGGGAAACCTGCTCATTTTTCTTGGTCTTCCATTAAAAAGACTTGCTTGCTGGCTCTGGGGTGATCCTGAGTTATTCTCTCCTCTGTTTTCTGTCTGCAGATCATTCCATCTCCTTTTGCGTAACATCAAAGCAAAATTTGTACAAGAAGTCTTTTATTAGATTAATTGATGTGGTTGGAAAAAGGACAGAAAAGTTCTGAGACAGAGTCCTGTTCTGGTTACATTCTCAAAACTTTTTTCAGGTGACTTGAGCCAAGGTTTATGTGCCAAAACTTACCTGTCTATCTCCAATTAAATTACGTGGTTTGATAAGTAAATTATCTTGCCATATAAATCTTGTTTTGCTCATATCTCTTAATGGTCTTGGCTTCAGTATTTGTGTATCACTTTCAGTCGTCCAGCTGGGGTCCTCTCAATTCTGTCTCTTCAGCTGTCCTGTTGGATTTGAAATTCACAGAAATTCAGACAGTTGTTCTATCAAGGAAAGCAGGTATTTCAAATAGAGTGCTCTTAAGAATGTGCTTATGCCTGATGAAGTGGTAGTAAGTGTTTTTCCTGAAATTGGGACGTATATTTGCCTGGTTAAGAAAAGCTTTAGGTATGAAACTAAATATTTTGTTAAATGATGTCTGCTATGAAAAAACAGACAGAAAAAAAAGTAAATACAGGACTTGAGAGGACAGGAAATGGCTGTTACACCATTACTCATGGAAGCCTAAATCAATGTCTTTTCCTTCAGCAGTCCAGTTTAATGAGCTCCTAATACCAAGAATCTTTTTCAATAAACAAGCTATTATATAGAAGTCACTTTGGCTATAAATTACGTCATTGATTTAATTGAGAAGGACACTTGCACAATACCCAGAGCATTTGCTCCTCAGAAGTAACATGCTTTTAATGTTCATCTTCCTCTGAACTCACAGTTCTCCACACAAAACCCTGCTGGGAATGCTCGCGCACGTTTCAGACAGCTGTACTGGTTGATGAATTGCCAGTCCTTTGCTGCAAATCCCTGCTCCTCCTCTCAGCTGGCTGCAGCGATTAAGCCGTATGCACTTCCACCAGAGCCATGGAGGCTCATTTAAATACCCAGTGAAGAGTGATTTGGGCTGAACACAGCGGGTTTGCCTGAAAGGGAAAGGAAAAACTTGAAGTGATCCTTCCCACTGGTACAGCCAGTAACAGCTAGTGAGGGACAGTGGTAAGCAAGCAGTAGCAGTAATGTCATCTCGTGCTTCAGCTGGATCTAGGTGAGCAGCTTTAAAACCTGGAATAATTTGACATGAGCTGCCTGTAGACACGCTCCATGGAGGAAGACACCTCCCAGACCCCAGAACACATACTTGGAGGATGCCTGCTCTAAACCATGAGCAGAACATCTCACTGGGTTACTACATCCCATTCCCATTCTTGCAGTAAGTAAAACCAGAAAAGAGAAACATTAAATATACCTCTCGTGTAATAGTAAATAACTTAAGATGGATTGGGCCAACTCAACAGCTGAATTCCACCGAAACTTGTGCAGTTCTACTAAGGAGCACTTTAGAAGCTTTTGAACTTTTCAATGCTGTATCGGTAGGTTATTAAACGTGGCAAAAAAGCTCCTGAAAACTATTTATTGTGAAATCAGCTTGAAAAGAAGCTTCTTTTTCAGAAGCTCAAGAAGGGAGTTTTAATCACTATACTTCATCTTGTTAGGTTTCATTCAGAAAGGTTAAAGTTTAGATCTTTTCCCATCAAGAGTCCTGGTTGGAAAACCTCATCAATTTAACATACCTAAGTTAGAAAGAATTAATTTTCCTAATTAATTTTAAATTAATTTTTTCTCTTGTTTCTTCAGTTGTAAATCATATAAAAAGGCAAACCATCTTCTAGAGTTCTTCACTCACTAAGTACTTTTGTGCATATTGCTTTTTCAGTCAGTCAAAATTGATTTCTTCCAAGCACTGAGTCTCAACGTCCTTCATCAAATTATGGTTTTCTTCCTTTTGTCACACAGCAGTTACACCATTGTTTACTGCACAATTCACTATATTCTTTTTTTCTAGTATGTAATTCATCTTCCTTTCCAAACTGCTACAGTGCACAAAGGGTACGGGCAACTTTCTGCTGTAATCTAAATAATGATTGCTTTCATTCAGTGTATCCTTATATGAAGGAAATCCATATCCTTTAAATAATGGCAGAATAATGGCTTGGCTAGCTCAAAAAATAAAAATTAAAAAAAAAATCTGTCAGGGGAAAAAAAAGCTTTGTAACAAAACTGTGAGTGTATGTTTTTCTTCTCAGTAGCATGAAAGATTCATCTGGCATTGACCATCACTAGTATATGAATTTCAAACAAGCCTGTAAGCAGAGAAAGTAGCAGTTGATGTCTTGAACTATTATGTGATTTTTCATCCTAATTAGACAACAGGTTCTGTGGTCAGGAATCACTATATCGACAAAAGTCCTTGTTATATGGCAGAGAGCATGCTTTGCTACCCTCTCACTTGACCAACATGCCTAGCACTATACTGTCGAAGAATTTTTAAAATAACTTCTTTCACAATCTATTTTGAATTTTTCTGAACACCTTTATGAGAAACAACGAACGCTGTGGATGTTCACATACTGTGTTAGTGATAGCTGATTCACCTGAGAGGAAATAAAAACACTGGCAAAAAAGAGTTACCTGTAAGCCTCCTGATTCACAACGCTTGGGAAACTAGCACTTGTCTTTTGCAGCATTGCAAATGGTTGTGTCCATGGAACAAGGCATTTTAGTACCGTATATTCTCCAAAAATGTTTGAAGGACTCCTGTTCCATCACCAATTGTAATTACTCCTGCAAGTACCACAAGAGCAGTTCCCACGCACAGTCAAATTTTTAATTGAAGTAATTAGCAAAAATACACCAAACACTTCAGAGAGCATATTGTTCCAGAAAGAAGACTCCATGTCACGATTAGATAATTAAAACATGCCTGGCAGAAATCAGGAGAAAACTTGACTTTGGTGTTACCTCACTGAAGCTGAAGGGGTAATACCAGACTAAATGTCAAACGAACACGTCTCAGCGCTCTTATCTGTTGTGATCGACCCAAAGAGTGTGTACAGTGTCAGGTATACTTCAAAATCATAATTATCCAAGTAAACAAACCAATAAAGTAATAAAGTGTTATTCCAGATTTTATAGTTCATGCAGACTTGTGGCTTTTTGTGAGACTCTTAATGGAGTCCTAATTTCTTCTTTTTGGTTTTGCTTATTATTTTTGAAACAAAACATAGCGCTCCTATGTACCCTGCCTACCGCCTCTGTCTCCTTTTTTAGACCACTCTGGTGATGTCTCTCGATCACCAGAATAATCTCACTTCATTATTTTAAACAAGCAACCAGCTATACCTGATAGATTTAATACAAATGTTTTTTAAGAAACACACTTGTTTACAGGGTGTTATTGCATTCCTCTCAGCACACAGTTCTAGCGCGGTAAACATCTGCTTCTTTACATAACGATTTAAAACGTATTTTTAAGGTACCAAATTAGTATATAATAATATTAATTTGGGGGAGGGGGTGTTCAGTCACCACAACTAAAACAAGTTAATTATGCTTTTGTATTTTGCCATTTATTCACAGTGTTGAAGAAAATTATATACACCAATACATGACAAAGCAATAGAACAACTAGAATGATTTGTATTACGTTATACCATGTTCAACAATTTGCACGCTAATGCATTAATATATAAATAATTATATATAGTATATATCATGGCTCCTCCTTTATTTGAATCAGTTTTTGCTAGTGTAGACTAAGGCTGCTCAGTGTCAAAGAGACATGACAACAAAAGGCTTTACAATTTCCCATGGAAAGCGAAGTAAAAAAAAAAAAAAAGTTTTGTTTCAGATCAAATAAAAATATTTCCTTTTTTTTTCCCCACCATACACAAAATGGAGCAGCTAATGTAGTCTGTTCCTGGGATGCCCAGGGACCTAGGGAAGTCCTCTGCAGTGGTCGATAGCGCTTTGCGGAGCCCGCAGAGGCAGGGCTCTCAGGTGTGCCCACACGCCCAGCTGCAAAGTTTGGGGTAACCTTCCCAAAACAAGGCTCCTGGGCTCGGGGTCTACAGTCCAGCTCCAGGCTTCCAGCAGTTTGTTGAGCTGCCTACCAGAAAACCAAGTATGTTTTTTTAGTGTTACTCTCTGCCCACCTGTATTTGGACAAAAGTTTATCAAGAATCAGTGCAGTGGAACGTTTTAGTCAATTAAAATGAATATTAATATTCTCTGACCATAAACCTTTCCCCTGGTAGACACCTAGCTAGCCCAGCTGTCAGTGAAATAGAGGAGAGGGCTGGGTTGATAGAGATCCTGAGAGGGATACCCAGAAGTATGATAAACTAATATGCCATGTGCATATGCAAACGTCTTCTGTATTTTACAGTAAACTGTGCACTGCATTGATGTATTCCCTACTCTGGTTTTCCACCCTCCTTCACTGTTAACATAAAAATTAACTTCTTGATACCAACAGTTGTTTCTACATGCAATTAAAAGTGGACAAAAGGAACAATATTGTGACATTTATAAAAAAATATAATTATCTTCCTAAAAGTGCTCGTTTAAGAACTGGTGCAATACACTTCTTCTTTTTTTTTTTTTTTGTGTAAAAGATTTATGTTGGCTGTCATAAGCACAACAGTGCAATGCAGGCAAGGACAGAAGGCAGAATTAGAAAGTGTACATGAGAGCTGCGGAAACCACAGAAGTGAAGATGCTCCAGCAGCAGAATTGATGAACTGTACACAAGTGTACACCACCTCCATATCTTATATAATCCACACAACAGGTCTGAGAAGAGCAGTAACCTTCCTGAAGAGTGGGTGTTTGCCATACATGCCTTTCCGAGGCTGCTTGTCAAAGACCGAGTATTAACACTGTGGGTGAGGTGCAGAGAGTAAAAGAAAACCAAGACAATTAGAATCATGCTGCAGGGAAAAAAAAAAATAAAAACAAGTCTGTGGACATTCTCCCAACTTAGTTTTTGAAAGACAAGGTTAAAGAGTAACTGAAGAACCTGCCCTTGGGATGTTGTTTGTCTTAGTGGCTTATTCATACGATTCATCCAGCTCTTAGTCATGCCGGTATCTAACTGATCGTGTCATGCACTTTAAAAAAGTAGAACGGCACAAATCTCCTTCACATTCCTCCTGGAAAATTCTCTCTGTGATACCTAAAGAAGCCCTTCACAACATCAAGGATTCTGGTGCCCTGTGACTGCTACTGATTATACCGAGCATGATGGATTGTTCCGCTGCTATTTTGCCCTCACCTCCCCTGTTTGTTTGCTGCATTCACCTGTTGTCTTTTATTACACACTGAGACAACAAGATGTCTTTGAGGCAGCAGCTGCCTTTTTAAATAGATGAGTACAGGACCTTGCACAACAACAGCACTACAGCCCCCGCAATTAGCAGTGCTGGTGGGGGAGACGAGATGTTGCTGCCAGTCCCATGTCTGTCTATTGTATTGCCACCACAAAATGTTAGCGTGACAAAAGGCAGCCAAAACTTCTGCAAAACGTTGTGTGGAACTGTTACAGCGTGCTTTTGTGGGAAATCAGCGTTCCAAGAAAATATCCTTGGAATATCAGGGATATCAGCAGGCAGTCCTGTCATTCGAAGGGGTGCTTAAGGATACTCCATAAGCATCATCAGAGGCACTAAGCAGCTAAACAAGACCAGGCACAGCAAAGTGATCAGAAGTAGTCAGCTTGGCTTCACTGAGGAGAAGTCATGCTTGAGCAATCTGATGACCTTCTGCAACAAGATGACTGGCTTGGTAGATGAGGGGAGAGCAGTGGGTATTGTCTAACTGGACTTCAGCAGGGCCTTTGACACTATCTCACAGAAGATCCTCCTAGAGAAGTGGATATTGTGGAGTAGAATAGAGGCTGTGGAGTCTCTTCTGTATATATTCAAAGCTCGCCTGGATGCATTCCTGTCCAACCTGCTCTAGGTGAACCTGCTCTGGCAGGGGGGTTGGACTAGGTGATCTCCAAAGATCCCTTCCAACCCCTACCATCCTGTGATTCTGTTGATATATGGGCTGGGCAAGCAGACAGTGAGGTGGGATGAAAAGTGGCTGAACAACTAGGTCCAGAGGGTGGTGATCAGTTGCACAAAGCCTAGTTGGAGCTCAGTAACGAGCTGTGTACCCCAGCATGAGCCAGCAATGTGCCCTTGCCACAAAGATGACTAACGATAGCCTGGGCTGCATTGAGAATAGTGTTGCCAGCAGGTTGAGGGAGGTGATCCTTCCCCTCTACTCAACACTGGTGAGACCACGCCTGGAGTACTGCCTTCAGTTGTGGTCTCCCTGGAACAAGAGAGACATGGACGTACTGGAGAGAGTCCAACAAAGGGCCATGAAGATGATGAAGGCACTGGAGGAGAGCCTAGGAGGAGAGGCCGAGAGTGCTGCTACTAATTAGCCTAGATAAGGCTCAGGGGGATCATACCAACATATACAAATATCTGAAAGGAGGGTGTAAAGAGAGAGCCAGGATCTTTCTAGTAGTGCTCAGTGACAGGATAAGAGGCAATGGACACAAATCAAAACAGGAGGTTCCCTCTGAACATCAGGAAACACTTTTTCACTGTGAGGGTGACCAAGCATCAGCACAGGTTGTCCAGAGACATTGTGGAGTATCCATCCTTGGAGACGTTAAAAAAATTGTCTGGACATGGTCTTGAGAAAGCAGCCCTAGGTGGCCCTGGTTGATCAGGAGCTGGACCAGTTGACCTCCAGAGGTGACTTCCAACCTCAACCATTCTGTAATTCTGTGAAGGTGTCCTAAACTTGCATGAAAATCAAGTAGGTTCTTTCACCATGCTTCGAAATCTCATGAAGTTCTAGTAGTAATCTGAAAAGCCCCCAGGAGGAACAGAAGTCCTATGAGACAATGAGATTAGAAAAATGGGACTCAAGGAGTTAAGATAACCTCAGAGAAATACCAGATGGCAGCTGTGAGAAGAGATTGATTCTGGCATCTGACAGGAATTTTTTATTTTGCAATTTTTTTCCCTATTTTATGGACAAGAGCCTACACCTTGGCTTTCTTGGAATTATTTTTTCTTATTGAGGCTTGTTGGGTGCTGAAGCTGATTCCAAGCCACTATGGAAAATGAAACCTCCTTCTCAGCAAACAAATCCGTATAAAGTGATGCTGCATTAAAGCAGTGTTGCAGATGAACTCTTCATGTGCCTACCATACAAGAAAATCCCAGGAACTGGGACTTATTTGCTGTCACGTTCATTTGGAGGTGGGCAATGCCAAGTACCAAGAAAGAAGAAAAAGTCTTTCCTGGCAGGCTTTGGCAAGATTGCTCCTGCATGGAGCAAGTGGCGGAGAAAGAATCCATGGTACAAGGTAATCCCATATTGACATGGGGGCCTTCATCTCCAGCGGGCTCCATGAGTACTCCTGCAGAAAAAAACCCCTCATAATAAAAAATTTAACCATCTGGATGGGTTTAGGCTTGTTCAATAACAAAGAAGGCTTGTGAGAGAACCAGGACTTCTTAGACCCAATTCCTTCATTGTGTTTTGGCAGTTTGGCCTCGAAAGCATCCAGGGATTATTGCAGAGTAAGAATGGAGTACATCTGAAGGAAGCATCTCTTTGGGCTGACCTTCCTCTATTAATGACATTATATTCATGCCCCTGGGTGGTAGGAAGCAGTGAGGTGGTGAAGAAGGGTTTTAGGTGGGTTGTTTCTACCATTCACTACACGTAAGGAAGAAATTCTTTACTGTGAGGGTGGTGAGGCACTGGAACATGTTGCCCAGGGAGGCTGTGGATGCCCCATCCCTGGAGGTGTTCAAGGCCAGGCTGGATGGGGCTTTGAGCAGCCTGGTCTGGTGGGAGGTGTCCCTGCCCAGGGCAGGGGGTTGGAACTGGATGATCTTTAAGGTCCCTTCCAACCCGAACCGTTCTGTGATTCTGTGGTTCTGTAAAGGAAACGAGTAAGTACAGCCAAACGTGTCTCGGTGCTGTCTCTGTTGTGAGGGGTGGTGGCCACACCCGTTACCATAAGGGAAATGACTGGAGATGCTGTGGGATGGGGGTGTGAGAGGTGAGACAGTGTAGGGGTATGGATGTGACAAGGTGTTGGGGGTGTGTGGAGGTGATGGGGTGTGGGTGTGAGGATGTGTAAGGGTGTGGGGATGTGAAGGTATGGGAAGATGTGGGAGGGTGAGAGGGGCGTGAGGGGGTGTGGGAGTGAGGTGGTGCATGGGTGTA